>PVHX01013511.1:0-54443 GCA_004024805.1 Geosciurus inauris | reverse complement strand
TACCAGGGATTGAACTCAGGGGCACTCGACCCCTGAGCCACATCCCCAGCCCTATTTTGTGTTTTATGTAGAGACAGGGTCTCACTGAGTTGCTTAGCAGCCTCGCCATTGCTGAGGCTGGCTTTGAACCCGCGATTCTCCTGTCTCAGCCTCCCTAAGTGCTGGGATTACAGGCTTGAGCCACCGCGCCCGGCTCCTTCCTTGCTTTCTTTCAGGGCTCTGGTGGGACCTCATGCATGCCAGGCAAGTGCTCTCCCACTGAGCCACACCCCCCCCCAGCCCTGGATCCTCTTTCTTAATATCCTTCGTCCTCTGCCTCCCCATCCTCCTCCTCTGCTTCAGGACAGGCCCAGGACAAAGTGCTTTATACACCTATTATTTCACTTACGCCTAACAATGATCTCAGGTGGTGATGATGACGATTCTCAATTTATGATGTAGCTTCAGAGATGCTAAGTAATTTTCCCAGGGTCAAAAAGCCTGGGCCATAGAGGAATTGAGTCATTTCTACATTTCATCTCCCACCTGCAGATCCCACTTCTCTTTGCAACCAAATGTAATCTTGAACCAAAATATCTTTTTGGATGTCTTTGGATAACTGTGACATCATCCAAAATTGTATATTACAAACAGAACACAAACACCTGCAAAGATCAGTTCCAAGTTGGTGGATTCAAGAGACTCCAAAACAATTTGAAATTTGCTAGAAGATTAATATCCCGATGTGTGGACTGGCTAGGGGTACGTGAACTTTTGTTCTTGTAATCTCTGGCACATATAGCAAGCCAGAGAAGAGTGAAC
Source organism: Geosciurus inauris (assembly GCA_004024805.1). Taxonomy (NCBI): domain Eukaryota; kingdom Metazoa; phylum Chordata; class Mammalia; order Rodentia; family Sciuridae; genus Geosciurus; species Geosciurus inauris. Next base: position 53,642 of record PVHX01013511.1, on the reverse strand, counting down.
AGATACGGCTAAGGAAAAGAAAAGAGACCTAAATGAAATACCACATATTTTCTATTTTTTCATAAAGAGTTATGTCTACGGGCCCACACCCTGACATGTGAACTTGATGTCCCCATAGAATCAGAAAGGTTAATTGAATGGAGTCACAATGACTTGGAATTATAGTTTATGGTAAACTACAGCCTCCAAGTTAGTACAGAATAAACAGTTTCATTACATCTACGTAACATGTATGTACATAAATACACACATGCATATACATAAATAAAACACCATACATGTTCTATTAGTTAGCTATTGCTGTGTAGCAAACTACCTAAACACCATTTTCATTTCTCATGAGTCTACTTTATAGTGGCTAGGCAGTTCTGCTAAGATTATCCATGCGTGGTTGATCCTTGAATCTCAGGAATCAATTCTGGAAAATTCTCAGTCAATATGTTATCTCTCTTCCTTATTCTCTTCTTTTAGAATTTGTATAAGGCAATTATAAAACCTAACCTTAACTTCTCCTTCCTATTTTCCATTTCTTTATCTCTCTAAGATGTAGCATGGGTAATTTCTTCAAATCAGTCTTCCAGTTCATCATTTCTCTCTTTAGCTTCCTCTAACCTGCTAATTGGATCATCCAGTAAGAATTTCATTTCAATGACTTTTTCTTTCATTTCTATAAATTTCATTTAATTTATTTTCAAGTCTCTCTGTTCTTTTACCCAGTGTCTTGTTCTTCCACTCAACTTCAATGTCTTAAATTAATTAATCAATTTGAGACAGGGTCTTCCTATGTTGACTATGTTACCCAGACTGGCCTCAAACTTGATTTCCTCCCTCAGCCTCCTGAATAGCTAAAACTACAGGTGTGTGCCACTGTGCCTGCCCTTAATATGTCTTTAATAACTGTGACATACTTACTTTGGTGGGGTTGAAATTGGGGCATGAGTCCCCTTTAGACTGCTCTATCAAGCATTAAGGTCTAATCCTGACTCCTGTTGCTTCTGTTTCCTCCGTGGTTATTATTATCTTGCTAATGGTCATGACCTCCTGGTGTTCACAGCATGGATTATGGTCTAACAAGTCTGCATCCACTTTTCTTTTGATGTTCTTGGAATTAGAATGTCAAGCACTTCTGAGTTAAAAGATGGCCAGATTTCAACTGGTAACATATTTAATTTGACTAGAAAACAGTCTAGTACAAAAAAAGATTTCCCTATGTTTGCTTCTCTAACTTTGTCTTCAGGCTTTACAATTGATTTTTGAGACAGGGTCTCACTGTGTTGCCCAGGTTGGCCTGGAACTCCTGGGCTCAAGTGACCCTCCTGCCTCAGCCTCCTGAGCAGCTGGGACTATAGATAATTACCATCATACTCCATAGAAGCTTTGTCATTCATTATCCCATTTCTAAAACAAATGACATGCTTATTGCTGGTACAGAACAGTCAGAGCTGCTGGTGGAGAGAAGCGTTAAGGACAGACCAGGCCAGCTCCTCACACACCAGCTCTGCCAAGTGTACAGTGCTGGGTACTGGCTTGGCTGAGGTGGCTCATGTCTTTCAATGTCCCTGGGCACATAAGCCCATGTCCATTGACCTCCTTAGCCCAGACCTAGGTCCCCAGCAGGGTCACAGTGACTGGTGTCTCCCTCTGAGCCCACAGAAAGTGGGATCACATCATGAGCTTGGCCATGGGTCTTCCTCCTCTCTACCCAAGATTGCCCACCTGTGCCAGTCACCAGGCAGGGCCCCCCCCAGTTACCTCTGGGATGTTGTAGGTGTCTCCAAACCTGTTCCATCTGTGGGAAAGGGACAGGTGATTCTGATTTTGTATGGTTTTGGTCATTGATAAAAGGTGGATTGTCACTAGTGGGATCTGATTTTTCTTTGCCTTTTCTTACAGGAAGAAAATTCTTGCTCTGACTATTTTCTCCTGACTTTTATCTGAGAAAAAAAAAAAAAAGAGCCAGGCACAGTGGCACACGCCTGTAATCCTAGCACTTTGGGAGGCTGAGACAGGAGAATCGCGAGTTCAAAGCCAGCCTCAGCAATGGCGAGGCGCTAAGCAACTCAGTGAGACCCTGTCTCTACATAAAACACAAAATAGGGCTGGGGATGTGGCTCAGTGGTCGAGTGCCCCTGAGTTCAATCCCCGGCACCAAAAAAAAAAGGATCACTGAAATAACAACACATTTTGCATGGCTGTTGCCAGAAAATCCAGCCATACTGGGACAGGAAGAGCGTCAACTCTGATAACAGGCGCCTGGCAGTGGGTGGATGGCAGGGGTGGCCTTCCATTTCATCACTTCAAAGACAACCCAAAAATCTGTAACTTGCAGGGCTGTTGGGACATCCATGAGGTGATATCCAGGCACTCAGTAAACATGAATTCCTTCTCTGTATCTTTGGTGCTTAATAAATGCGTATCCAATAAAATGAAAGCCAGAAGGATAAGAATTTTTGCTTGATCCCAGGAATTTGTGGCATGGACATGTTTCAGAAAGTAGGAAAAGCTGCTGGCTGCTCACAAGATCCCAAGGAAAGGCTGTCAGTGGACGCTCTCCTTCAACCCGAGGAGCCTGGGCCACCGGAAGCAGAGGTCAAGCCCTGAGCTCTGTGAAGTGTGCCCTCCAATGCCACCACCAGGTGGTGCTGTGGCCACCACACATGCTCCAGCTGCTCTGGCAGGGCCCTGTCCAGATGCTTTTCCTGGAGAAATAGTCCTTCCCAGGGAGGGCTGACCACACCCCAGAGTGCCACCGTCCCTGGGTCCCTGAGATGGAGCCATGAGGGCAGGCCTTGCCGTCTCTAGCTGTGCAGCCTGGACCGGGGGTAAACCCTCCATTCAAGTTCTATCTGTGGCAGCAGGAAGAACCCGGCAGGGGTGTCGGGTAAGCATGGGGCCCTCCCACGGCTCTGTCACTTCCAATCTGTGTGACACTGAACAAACGGACTGGGCTCTCTGAGCCTATTCTCTTGAAAACCAGAGATAATAGCAGTGTCCCTCCCTCCCAGGATGAACGAGATTCCTCATGCAGAGGATGACCTGAGGGTGGACTCAGTCCTTGGTTTGGCACTGTCCATGCAGCATTTGTGGAGGCCCCGTCCCTGGGCATCAAAGGCCCACCATGCCCCTAGGGAAGGAAGGTGAGAGTGGAGAGGAACCGGGACCAGGAGATGTGGCAGGTGTGACCTCACCTGGAGGCAATGGAGGCTGCTACACACCGTCCCCTCTGTGCCCCGCACAGCTGCTGGCACATGGAAGGTCCTCCATAGCGGTTTGTGACTGATGGATAAACGGACCCGTCAAGCAAAAACGTTGCTCCTGAAGACCAAGTCAGAGCTGTGTCCACCCAGGGCTCTGCCTTCCACTGGGCAGCTCGAGCCCCTGAATCCTGGCCTCTGCTCATCTTTCCAACTTATTCTCCCAACATCCCAGCAGAAGCCTGGCTCGGGTCACTGCCCCCAGCCCCCATCCGCTTCCCTGCCTCTGGATGTGGGGTACTGCCCAGGGATGACCTGTTCTTTCAAGCCTTTCACTTAGTCCCTGAAGCCTTCCTTGCCTTCTGGAAGGAAAGGCTCAGCTCTCCCCTTGAACTGCTGTAGCCCTATGTCCATACCTGGGGATGTAGAACTTGCTACTCTTACAGCTGGTGTCTTCTTTTCTTTTCTTTTTTCAGTACTGGGGATTGAACCTAGGGACGCTCTACCACTGAACTATAGCCCTAGCCCTTTTTATTTTTTATTTTGAGACAGGGTTTCACTAAGTTGCCAAGGATGGCCTTGAACTTGTGGTCTTCCTGCCTCAGACTCCTGAGTTGCAGGGATTACAGGAGTGTGCCACTGTGCCTGGCTGCTGTCTTATTTTCTTAACTTGGTTATAGGCTCTTAAGGGCAGTAAGTCTGTCACAAAGGTGCAGCATGAAATAAGTGTTCATAGGAAATAAGTTCAGAGTCAAAGTCACCTGGGTTAGAATTCCAGGTTTGCTTTGTTTGCTGTGTGTCCTTGGACAAGTCACCTAGCCTCCCTGGGCTTTGGGTTCCCTGTCTCTAAAAATGGAAAGGTAAGCTGGCATAGCACCCCTCACTGTGCCAAAGGATTCCCCATGGGGGCTCTTTGAAGAGCTGGCTCCACTAGGTGCATCTGAAGAATTTACAAAAACTCGATTTATTCAGTTTTCAAGGCCAAAGCTATCGTGTCAGGTTTGCTACTAGGAAGAAGCTGTCCCTTCTCAGCCCTGGATGGTTTTTGAAAAGTTGAAAGAATCTCCAGTTTGCTGGGGGTGCCAAGTGCAAGAGGCGCCAACCCCAGACTCAGAGATTTTTAGTAAATATACTGAGTTGTGTAACCTTTGCCACAACCTGATTTTAGTACCTTTCCATCACCCCAGAAAGACACCCCATGCTACAACTTAGGTTGTAAATGGATCACTTTGCTCCCTATGTGAAAGAATCAAACTAAGAGGCAAAAGCAAAAACAAGTTTTGGAAAGAAATGTGTCTCGCTGCACGTGTAAGAGTGGAGGGGTTAACATGGCTGGCAGGCTCTTCTTTTTTAACTGCTGAAGGTTTGACGCCTCTTTAATGCTAAAGTTATAACAGGATGAAAGGCTTCCAGCCACAGCAGTAATTGCAGGATATTAATAAGATCCGGAGAACTGTTTTAAAAATGGAAATTATGGGCATAAAAGCTGTATGTGTATTACTTCTGAACTTGATGATCCCCACCCTCTTTTACATAAAAATATGAATATATATAAAAGCGACTATGCTAAACCTTAAAAAGATGGCGACAGCAGGAAGAAAAAATCCAAATGTGTTTCAAACTCTTTCTGCCTCAGAAAGGTGGTTGAATCTTCCCATATTCAGGAGGGGTTGTTTGTTTTATTTTTGGTACAGGGATTGAACCTAGGCATGCTTACTGAGCCACATCCCCAGCCCTTTCTATATTTTATTTAGAGACAGGGTCTCACTAAGTTGCTTTGGGCCTCACTAAGATGCTGAGGCTGGCTTTGAACTCACAATCCTCCTGCCTCAGTGAACAGCTGGGATTTGAGGTGAGCGCCACCACACCCAGCTTCACTAGGGACTGTTAAATGTTAAATTCCAGTTTCTTTTTTTTAAAAATAATTATTTATTTTTTAGTTGTAGGTGGACAGAATATCTTTATTTTATTTTTATGTGGTGCTGAGGATCGAACCCAGTGCCTCACGCATGCGAGGCAAGCGCTCTCCCACTGAGCTACAGCCCCAGCCCCAAATTCCAGTTTCTTTTGTTGGTCTTGAAAAGTGAGACCATTCTGTACCTTATCCATGTCAGCATCCACACATCATCTCTGCCCTGGGGGGAGAGGTCTCACAGGCCTGAAAGTGGTACCTGAGCAAGGATTTTCTGTATTTGCGCAGTAGGCTGAAATATTCAGGTGGTATAAAGTTTTGGATCAAACAGTGGGATCTGGATTTTTTTTTCTCCTTTCCATCAGCTACTGCAGCAGTCTGTGTTTTTGTTGTTGTTTGGGGTTTTTTTGTTTTTTGGTGTTATGTTGGTTTGGGGTTGATTTTATTTTTGTCTTTTTGGTTCTGGGGATTGAACCCAGGGCATCGCACATGCTGGGCAAATGCTCTATGGGTGAGCTGCACCCCAAGTTTCCCCTCTGCACTTCCATTCTGGGAAGGGTCGGGTGGTGGAGGATGGGCTCTTGGCCTCCCCTCCACCTACTCCACCTGTCGTGATTCTTACCCACTCGCCTTAGCGAGAGCCTGCCTCACAGCTTCTCTCCAGGTTCACGACCCTGCAGGGAGCAAACCCTCCAAACCGGGCACAGTGAGCTTGGAACAGGGAGGATGAAAGCGAGGGTCTAGTTGGCAGCTGCCAATCAGGCTTCAGATGTGGGAAAATGTGTTTCCGCGTCTCCACCCATCCTGACACTCTGGACTGTCTTATGAGGTCAACCACTCGTCTCCGTTTAAGGTCGCACACAAGTACCTTTTTTGCTTTTCCCAGCAGCTTTCGGTTATCAGAGCAGTTGTTCAGGAATCCGGCTGTGGTGGCTTCTGGCCACCAGGCAGCGCTGCCCTCCCTCGGCAGCGCTATGACAGAAGGCTGCTCTCCAGCCCTGAGAGATTCCACAGGGCAGAGCAGGCACCCCACCAAGGCAGGTCCCCAGAGAGCTGCTGGCCCAGTGGGTCCACACCGTTTAGCACTCTGGCAGCAACAGTAACCCGACTGTGATCACTGTGTGAGTGGTTTCTTCATCAGCAGAGAGAATGGCCCAGGGACCCTATAGCCCTCTGTGTATTGTGGGTTGTAGTCCCAGCTTTGTTCTCTCTGGCTGTGTGACCTTGGGCAAGTCCCATCCCCTCTCTGAGCCCGTTTCCTCATCTGCCAAGGTAAGTAGTTGGAATAAAACCCCCTTGATCTGTAAGGGTCCTTTCAGCAACAGTGTTGCCAGCAACACAAGCCCCTGAATATCCCTTGCAGGGAGGGGCACCAGGACCACCCTGCAGGTCAGCACAAGCCTCCAGCAGGCTGAAGTTTTAAACCCTTCTGCCACATCATCACCTCCCTGGAAGCAAAAGGAGTGAGACGAAGTCTGTGCCATAGAATCTTTTAACATCAGAGCCGGGGGGGTGGGGGGAGCTGAGAGGGCTCGATACTTGTAGGGTTCTGCATTAGTCAGCTTTTCGTCACTGTGACCAAAATACATGACAAGAATAACTTACAGGAGGGAAGGTTTATTTTGGCTCACAATTTCTGAGGTTTCAGTCCGTGGTTGGCCAGCTCCATTACGCTAGGCCTGGGGTGAGGCAGAGCATCATAGAGGAAGGGCCGGCAGAGGAACCTGTCAGCTCAGGGCAGGCAGGAAGCAGAGAGAGGGAGGAAGAGGCCAGGGACAAGATATAGTCCCTGAAGGCACACTCCCAGCGACCTAGTCCTTCCACATCCCAAGCCATAACAGGTTCCCAAAGTCCTGTTAGCCTGGAACTGTCACTCAGATAAACTGGAATGGATGCCCAGATGGAAAACAGTTAGCAACCCTCTGGCCAGGAACCAGGGCCCGGAGAGACAAAGCCTCCTGTCCTGTGTCACTCAACAAGAGGGCGGCAGAGCTGGACAAAGCTGCCCCACCCAGGCATAGTCATCCGGGGTGTACGGCAACTCAGATTCTCAAGGGTGAGGAGCGGCGGTGCAGGGTGGGGACCACTAGCATCTCCTGTGAAGCAATGCTGGTTTCCCTGTGCCATGACTGAGTCCTCGAAAGACCCGCAAGGCCGGTATCACATCACCAGTCTCCTTTAGGCTCAGAGAAGTTAAGTGACTTGGCTCAAGTCACAGAGCTCAGAAGTGGCTACACTGGGACTTGAACCAATGTCACAGGCCCTGCATGGCTTTCCTGCGGGCAGCAGTCACTCCCTCCTTCATTAGTGCAGGTCTTCACTGAGCACCAAGGAGGGGCCTGGTGTGTCCAGGACCTCGCACACAAAGCTGGAGTGTCTGTCCTCATGGGACCTCAGTGTTGGAGGAGAGGACAGAAGATGAACAATGACGTGTGACAAGGACACACAGATGCACCTCAAGTAGCCCTGGCTAAAATATCCCCAGTTATCAGATCAGTGCTGCTGACCAGGCACCCCACCTCCTCTCCCCTGCCCTCCTGCCAGGCTGCACACACCCCGGGGACCTGCTGCAGAGGAAGGGACGCTGTCCCCCCACCTGCCATGTGCAGGCCATCCAGGTCTATGGCAGGTGGGAGCTTCGTGGGGGGTGAAGAAAGATACGGTTCCAACTCAGGCCATGACATTTGCTGACCATGAGGTCCTGCACGTGCCTTGTGTTTTCCTTAACTCTAAAATAGCAACAATGAGGCTTTCAGTAGAAGATCCGGGCCATGAGGGCTTGACCCGGGACCTAGAACCCTGTAAGGGGAGACCTCATAATGTGCTTGTGTGTGCACGCGTGTGTGTGAGACATGTGTCTCCTTCAGTGCTGTTACAGCATCCCTCCCAGGACCCACTATAGCCAGGGACACTGATGGCCTTTTCTGGGGTCTCTTGCCAGATTGCCAAGGGATCATCGAAGACGTGGTCCTGCTGGGTGCACCCGTGGAAGGAGACCCCAAGCACTGGGAGCCTTTCCGGAAGGTGGTGTCCGGGAGGATCGTCAACGGCTACTGCAGGTCTGTCACACTCTCCAGCAGGGAGGTGGCACCACTTCTCAAGCACCGAGGGTGCCCAGGCCTTGAGCTGGGGACGCGCATTTGACACTTATCCGAGAAGGGCCCAGGGACCAGTTCATGCCCTGGCCCTGTTAGCAGCAAGGCCCAGGCTGGGTGCTCTGAGCTGGGAAGCATCCATCCCCACAGGGTGGACAGCAACAGGGGGCAGATCCTGAAGAGCATAGGATGTCCCTGTGTCGGGCCTGAGGCCACTTGCGTGCTGACAGGACCACAGGAGAGTGGGACTTAGGACTGAAAAACAGAGATGGGGCCACAGATGGGGACTGTGAACGAGACTGAGGGGCCCTGGGTTCACGGGTGGCCACAGAGGAAGGAAGGAGCGAGGGGTCTGGGCCGAGTCTGCAGAACACTGTCTGGGCAGGGCAACAGGCCGGGACGCTGACAGCGAGCAGGGAGCCCATGGCCAGAGAGTGATAGACCCTCCCCAAAAGGCAAGGGTCTGTCCTGGCCCGCAGCTGGAGGAGGAGGGCTCAGGGCTTTCAGTCAAGGCTGGGATCCAGGCTTGGGAAGAGCCACCACCCCAGACCTTGTGGGAGTACAGACCAGAGTCCCTTTATAAACTCCAGAACATTATGAATTCTAAAACACGGTAGGACCTGAGGACTTGAGGGTGGGGGGTCATTGCAACTGAAGTGCAATGACCAGGTCACCCAAGGAAGGTGACATTCTGAGCTCCAACTCTGAGGGCAATCTGGAGTTCAAGAAACAGTGGGACAGGTGATTAGTTGTAGAGGACAAGAAAGAAAAAGGAAGGAAAAAATGACTTCAGAGCTTCCATGGGGGGGTGACTGGATCCATTACAATCAACCATTTTAAGAATTACTAAGGAGAGCCAGGCGTGGTGGCGCACACCTGTAATCACAGCTGCTCAGGAGGCTGAGGAAGGAGGATTCCAAGTTCAAGGCCAGCCTCAGCAACTAAGGAAGACCCTGTCTCAAAATTTAAAAAATTACGAAAACTGGGGATGGAGCTCAGTGGTAAAACATCCCTGGGTTCAATCCCCACTACTTAAAAAAAAACCACCAAAGGATGCTGTCATACAAACTCATAAAATAAATATAAATATCCATAAACTTTTAAAAGATACCCAACCTTGGGACTGGAGTGTGGCTCAGTGGTAGAGCGCTTGCCTAGCATGCATGAGGCACTGGCACCACATATAAATAAATAAAGGTCCATTGACAACTAAAAAATATTTAAAAAAAAAAAAAAAAAGATACCCAACCTCATCATTCATTAAATACATACAGGCTATAAAAGGGGCTGTCACAGCTACACTTATAATTAAACTTTTTTAAAAAGCTACATGACCAGCTGGGCGCGATGGCACAAGCCTGTAATCCCAGCACTTGGGAAGCTGAGACAGGAGAATCGCGAGTTCAAAGCCAGCCTTTGAACAAGGTGCTAAGCAACTCAGTGAGACCCTGGGGATGTGGCTCAGTGGTTGAGTACCCGAGTTCAATCCCCGGTACCAAAAAAAAAAAAAAAAAAAAGCTACATGACCACAAATATGAGGGGAAAGCAAGAGCAATAGTTTTTAGAGTGTCAGATGCTGCTGGGTTAAAGTCTTGGCTCTGCCGCTCACTTTGAGGTGGCGTCCCCAAATCTCAATATTACCCCCTACAAAACTGGATTAACAGGTCCTCTTGCACAGGGCTTCAGGGGATATTATGAAGGAACAGGCCTGCGCATAGTAGGTGCCCCATAAATGGCAGCCGTGGTGATATCTGTTAGTGGGCATCTTTACGTGGCGAGGTTTTTGATTCTTGTTTTGTGGTATCTTTTCATAACAGCAAAAAGAAAGCATTAAAATTGCAGGCATGCAGTGTGAAGCCAGCAAGTCAGATTAAACCATCTGTTCTGCTGAGAACCTGAGGCTAATAAGCCTGGTTTTCAATTATGTTGGAAGCCCCTAGGCCATGTCTCTGTAGAGAGAGGGGACACACAGACCAAGCCCAGCGCTGGAGCTCCTTGGTCCAATTAAGCATCAACCAGGAGTTTCCACTCTGAACCACCTAGGTCTTCAGTGGCTGTGAACTTAAACTTGAGGTCGGGGATGGGGGGCGCAGGGTAACTACCAAGCTGCATGCTTTTATAAATGCATAATTGACATTAGTAACTCATTGCAGATCCTTTCACTTTCTTGGATTTTTCTTGATCCCCTGGGCTGGGTCATACCTGTCACCCCTGAGTTAGGAATCTTGGGAGGGAGAGGTGACTTGCCCATGATCCACCAGGCAGAGCCAGGGTGAGAGGGCTGCAGTCCAGTCACCATGGTGACTCCCAGAGATCAGAGGCCACTGGGCATCTCTGCTCCAGCTGCTGTGTGGAGGGGTGACAGGAGAGGCAGGAAGGCTTCACCACGGTGGCTAGAAGCCTGGAGAGGGAGCCAGGTGCCCCTTCAGCAGGTCCCCACAGTGGCAGATCCAGGGTTCTGTGATGGAGTTCGTGCATCAGAATCACCTGCAAGGGGCTGAGGTTGCGGCTCAGTGGCAGAGCGCTTGCCTCACACGTGTGAGGCACTGGGTTCAATCCTCAGCACCACATAAAAATAAGTAAACAAAATAAAGACACTGTGTCCATGTATAACTTTAAAAAAATTAAAAAAAAAAAAAGAATCACCTGCAGGACCATGAAAGTGAGGCTAGCTGGGCCACTCCCCCGGGGAATCCTTGTGACTGAGGGACAGTCCTGCCCTCAGGGAGCTCTCTGCCTGGAAAAGGAGAAAGACCAGGAAGCACACAGGAGGACATGTGGGGACCATCACAGGAGCAAGTGCCAGCACAGGAGAGCTGAAGGATGTAGATAGGAGCCCATCAGAGACCGGCTGGAGAGGAGCTGCACCACCCACAAGGCCCAGACAGGGAAATGATAATCATACCTGAGACTTTTTGAGCCCTTGTGTGTACCTGTACCACCTCATTTAAATTCCCTAGGAGCTAAGATCCTCAGAAGAGACAAGCTCAGAGAGGACAAGCAACTTCCCAAGGTCACTCAGCTCATAATGGACAAAGCAGGCCCTGAACCTGAGTCTGTGTGATCTCTGCACTGCAGAGAGGGCATAGGACCTTTAACATGTTCCTGTTCTGTCCCTAATTGTGCAAAAGTAAGGGTAGCTAACAGGTCCAAGTAAAATGTCGTAATTACAACAACTTAGAAGCAACGATCGTCTTTGCTTATGTGTAACTATAGCGATGGCATTTATGGACCATGCTCAAATCCAGTATTTGATGCATCTAAGTCTTACAATTCCTCGCTAAAACAGCCTGAGTCATCTCCCTTCGCGCCTAGCCATCCATTCTTGGTACCTCTGGGATCCTTGGCAGTAAGATAGACATTGGGACTTGGAAGCGTTGCTCTCTGGAGAGTTATGGAATTTTCTAGAAAAGAAAGTACATAGGTAGAGAGGAGCCATGGTCAGTTCCTGAGAGAAGAGGACCATGAAGCCTGGCATGGTGGTGCAAGCCTGTAATCCCAGCACTTAGAGAGGCTGAGACAGGAGAATCGTGAGTTCAAAGCCAGCCTTAGCAATGGTGAGGCGCTAAGCAACTCAGTGAGACCCTGTCTCTACATAAAACACAATATAGGGCTGGAGATGTGGCTCAGGGGTCGAGTGCCCCTGAGTTCAGTCTCCAGTACCAAAAAAAAAAAAAAAAAGAGGACCATGGGCAGATGAGTGTTTTAGGGAGGTCACAGAGGCCCCAGAGGGGACAGCTAGGAGCAGGGAGAGGGGAGGAGGCATTGCATTGGTCCCTAGGGGCAGAGGCGGCCCTGCCCAACCTGGGGGCTGGAAGGGGGATGGACACTAATGAGGGGGGTGTGGAAACCAGCAGGACAGGGGCAGGCCAGCCACGGGTGGGGTGCCTGAGATTGGTTTCTGGTTGAGAGACTGAGCAGATGATAGTGGGGAAGGAGTCGGGGGGCTGAGGAGCCCAGTTTGGAACACAGCAGGGATCTTTAGAGGACCATGGACACTGGATTCCAGTCCTTCTGGGGCCTTCCACACTGGCGCCCACACATGCACCCACGTGGTGGAGACCCCCAGGTGGGAGCTGGAAGGGCCAGGAGAGACCAGCACACCCCGCCCGGGCAGGTGGGGCACTTGCTGTCTGTCCTGCCCCTCAGCCCCGCCCAGGCTGCAGTGAGCGAGGCCCGTCTTTCAAGCTTCCAAAAATATTGGACCGCCAGGCAACCCAGGGACCTGGTGTCCATGGAAGAAATCCGATGTGCACGGCCAAACCTGCAACTCGGGTACCGCGCAGCTCTCAGCTGACCCAGCTGCCTGGGACAGAGCTCAAGGGTTCCAGAGGGAAGGCCATGTTGTGGGACCCTCAGACTGTCCTCTGGGGACAGTGCTTATGGCACTGAGGAGCTAGGCAGCAGAGTCCCAGATGGCTTTCCGTGGACGGTGTAGGGGTGTTGGGCTGGGGGAGGAGAAGGAAGTGGGGTTCACAGCACACATGGAGCACACGAGTATTCCTGGGGCTGTGACCTGCCTGGGCAGCCACCAGGCCTCCTGCCCAAAGACTGAGGGCCAGGAGAACCCACAGCCTGGGCCAGGCCTGTCCGCGGAAGGCAGAGCTGGTCCCCTGACTCCAAAGCACCCCTCCTGCCCTGGCCCCTCCCACCAGGGAGCCCTGGGCCAGCCACCTCCCAGGCCGGGCACAGCCCTGAGCAGCATGCTGTCTCGGTCAGCCAGCAAGGCTGGGGGAGCTCGGTGATAGAGTGCTAGCTGAGCATGGTGGGGCCCTGGGGTCCCTCTCCAATGCTGCAAGAATTAATGAGGTGATCGTCAACAGATATGCATCTATTACATGCCAGACACTGTTACTGCCTCTGGGGACCCAGCAGGGACCAAACCAGACAGCCTTCCTGGAGCCACCACGGCACTTGTGTGAAGCCCTTGGCACCAGGCCTGGCCCTGGGCATCTCTGAGCAGGGCTGCTGCTTCAGCATGGGTGCAGACTGGGCCCCGCTCCCCACAGAAGCTCCAGTCCCCCAGACCTCCCAGGAGGCAGGCGGGGCCCAGCCTGGTGTCTCCTGAGGCTGACGCTCACTTCTGTCCCTGCTCACAGGGGAGACTGGCTGCTCAGCTTCGTGTACCGCACGTCCTCCGTGCAGCTCCGTGTCGCTGGCCTACAGCCCGTGCCGCTGCAGGACCGCAGGGTGGAGAACGTGGACCTGTCCTCAGTGGTGAGTGTCACCCGCGTTTGCCTGTGTCTGAGGTGGCGCCTGGTCACCCCAATCCAGCAGCCCCAGGCCCTGGAGACAGTGGCCCCAGCTGGCTATACGCTGGAGCAGGAAGGAAACTGAGAATCTGTTGGGTGGGGGCAGGTGCTACTGACCAGGCACCTTCCTCCTGCAGGGCTCTGTCCCCAGCCCTTCCACTTCAGCTCTAATTCTCACTGGACAGGCACTGTTGTCCCCATTTCATGGATTAGGAAATCAAAGTTTAGAGAAATTCATGTCTTGCAGGACACAGTGGCACACATCAGTAATCCATCACCCAGGAGGCTAAGGCAGGAGGATTACAAGTTCAAGGCTAGCCTCAGCAACTTAGTGAGACCCTGTCTCAAAGTAAAAGAAAAAGGGCTGGGGATGTAGTTCAGTAGTTGAGCACTTGCCTAGTATGTGCGAGGCCCTGGGTTCCATCCACAGCACAGCAAGGGGGAAAGAAAAGAAAAAGAAACAAAGAGTTCCTGTCTCACAGGTAGCAATTATCAGGGCTGGATTTGAACCTCCAGAGCCCACACTGGCCCCCATTACTGCTCACCCCCCCATTCCCAGATCTCCCCCTCCCCGACTGTAGACCTCTATTCTAGGCTGCCTGTCCCTTCCAGAAACCACCAGAGATGCAAAGGCCCAGGTGGCGGGCAGGGCCACCCCAGAAACAGGCAGAATCCAGAGCTGTGCCTTCATCTGGGGAGATGGCAGAGCACCACTTCCCAGACCTTCCAGCTCAGTTTCTAGGGGGCCACCTATGCCCTGAGGAGTCCTCGCTGGCTACTGTGCAGAGGGTTACAGAGAATTCTTGCAGGGACGGGGTGGAAGAGGGCCTCCTGGGCGGCCATGCAAATCCAACTCGAGCCTCTAGATCACCTTTTAGGCTCAGAGAGCCCTCGTCCACCGTGACCTGCTTCTTACAGTCCGTGGAAGCTTCCTGTGTGGTCCTGCTCCGTGCCTGGCTCTGCCCAAGGGCCTCTCCAGGCAGGAGTACCCCCTGTCCAGCTGAGGACATGGAGGCTGAGAGAGGGCGGGGACTTGCCCAGGGTGGCCCTGCAGGGACAGGTGGAGCAGACTCGGGCCCAGCCCTGACCTTGCCCCTGAGGACGGGCTCAGGACGGGGAGGACAGTAGGCCGCAGTGGCATCCACAGGCAGACTCAGCAGGGGAAACCTGCACCCCACGAGGGCCCGGAGAACCTGGATTCATCAAGGGCTTCCCAAGCCGTCTCAGGTCCCCGTGAAGGGAGTCTGAGCAGCACCGCCTACGGCAGACACCAGACACGGCAGGCCCCTCCCTGGCATGCGACACCCCAGCCCTCTGGGGACACTGGCATCTCCCTTCAGCATCAACAGCTGCCCCTGGAACTGAACATGTGACAGCAACACAGAGGAATTTGGGCACAAAAATCAAACTGTACCAGGGATTGCTGCCCCCAAAGGCCACTGGCCACGCCCCTGGCCTGGTCACCTAGGCCTCTCGCAGCCTGCCACTTACCCCCATGTGGCTGGGCCACTGCATCCTCATCTGCAGGCTCAGGCCCCAAGTTCCCAGGGTCTTAACACGCATCCCACCTGCCAAGCAGCCCAAAGGGAGCAGCAGCCCCTACTCCACCTTCCTGAGCCTTGGGGCCCGGTGTGCCCAGGAACGGGGGCAGTTTCTAGACTCCTGGGTGGACAGATGGGAGCTTCTGCCTTTTCACATCACCTTTATCTCTGAAGCACTTGACACGTGAGATGTAAACCCAAGTTATTTTTAATGCCACAAAGCTCTGGCAAGATCCAGTCTCTGTCCCCAGAAGCCCAGGATGGAATATGGTGGGAAGAGTATAGCCTGTGGCACTAGAGGGGCCTGGGTTTAGATCTTGGCTCAGCTGCTTGTGTGCTGGCTGTGTGACCTTGGGTGAGTTACTTAACCTCTCTGAGCCTCAGTTTCCTCATCTATGAAATGCTGGACATTACCTAACTTCCCAGGCAGCATGTAAGACTTGGTGCATGGTAGGCCCTCATTTCATACTAGTTCCCTCTGCTCAGGGCCCTGCCAGCAACTTCTAGTCTTTGCCTTTGGGACCAGCAGCTTCCAGTCTCCTTTTCCTCCTCAGACTGCCTTTCTGGCAGCTTCCCAGCTCTGCCTAATAATAGCTCTTTATCACATTAGGAGCCTCACACAGGCCGGGCTCTCCTCCGGGTAATTAGCAGTCATTAGCGCTGCCTTTGTGTGTTCCTGGGAGGCTGGCTACCGGCAGGTGGAGGGCAGAAGAGTTCCCAGGCTGCCCTCTGAGCAGAGCCCTGCAGACCTGGTGTCTCCCCGCTGGACCTGAATCTCCCAGGCCAGTAAGTGAGGAGGGCCAGGCTGCCTTCCCACCTGGGGATGGGTCAGCGGAGCCAGAGATGGCCCTACCCCAGAGCCCCAGCCCAGGAGAGACTCTTAATGTCCCACAGGAGATGCCCACTGGCTTCTAGCACTCAGCAAAGGGCTTGGCACAAAATGGACTCCCAACCCTGACAAGACTAACTCAGCCAACAGATGCTGGGCACTGCCAGCCTGGGCCACGGATTGTGGCCTTGTGGTGCAGGCATCTCCATGAGTCCCATCTTACAGATGAGGAAACCAAGGCCCAAGGGGTGGAGCCCAGAGGGGCCTGAGAGGCTTGGAAGTGGTAACTGGGGTCGGCAGAAGTGGGGGTCCACTTCAGAGGGGTACTGGGGGGGTGTCTTACAAGTCGGGAAACAGGAGGAGCCCTGTGGAGATCTGATCCCCACGACGATGTGCGTGCTGAGCTGGGGGGCAGAGGTGGGTTACAAGTGGCCAGTCTCCCCTGTGCAGTCTCAGCCAGTCTGATGAGCCACTGGTGATGCTGGGGTTCACTGAGGGCTGTCCCGGGGTGTCCACAGAGGCCCCCAGGAAGGGCCCTCCCCAGCAGGAAACATCACAGAGGGCTTCGCCACCGTGGTGCAGTCCCATGTGTATCTGGGCAATGGACAGACGGATCAGGACAGCCGGGGAGCTGGCTGGGGGCGGAAATCTTCCTCCAGCACCCGCCACGCTGGAGCAATGCTGGGGACTTCCACCCCCGCCACCCCACCTGGGTAGCATAGCAGCTCAGAACGGGGCTTGGCTGGACCAAGCAACCTCAGGAGCCAAGTCACCAAGTCACCTCCAGCCAGGAGACCTGGACCCACTTGTAGCCAAGGAGGGCTGGAGCTGTATGACCTGGGACAGCTGTGTGATAGCATTTCCATCCAGAATCAGTTGTACAAGCAACCACAGGACACGTCCCTTTCTTTCTGGCCTGTTCCTCCCCACCCCTAGACAGCCTCTCACAAGCATTAAAAAGATAGAGGGAGGCAGCTGTGTTTGTCCCTAGAAAAGCAGTTGTTTGTCCCTGTGGGTCCGAAGTTTCTGTTGACAGAAATTCAGACGTGATGGCTAGAGTGTGAGCAGCCATTTTGGGTTCCTCCATGGACCCCCTTTCTAAGAATACTAAGGTGAGGGGACCCATATTCATGGAGCATCTACTGCCTGCCAGGCACTGTGCTTTGTGATTGCCCACCAGCCCCTTGAGGTTGAGTATCACTAACTCAAATCAGGTAATATCTCTATAAAAACTGTTCTGAGGGCTGGGATTATAGCTCAGTGGTAGAGCGCTTGCCTTGCATGCGGGAGGCCCTGGGTTCGATCCTCAGCACCACATAAAAATAAATAAATAAAATAAAGATATTTGTGTCCATAAAAAAAAAAAACTATTCTGAATTGAATATGGAACATAATGGTAAAAGGTAGCACGGGCTGAGTTCCTACAGAGCACCAGGCCCTCCACCTCCGTGCAGCCATCAAGTTCGTATCCCCATTTTACAGATGGGGAAGCTGAGGTCAGGACATGGGAGGGGCTGGCCCAGCTCCTCACAGAAGGCAGGCCCGTGTCTCAGATTCCAAGTGTAGGTGCTTTCTAGTGCCGAGCAGCTTCAAAATAAGCCGCCTCCTGTGAAAGGGTGCTAGCCGCCTTGACCTCCCCCTGGACCTGAGGCCTGAGGACCAGGGTGCAGCCCTCTCTGGGCTCCACTTTCCTCGCCTGTGAGATGGTTCTCTACAGAGCGTGGGTATTAGGAACAGGCCAGAGCCAGGTCCCTGCTCCAAGGCATTTAGCTGGATGCCGAGGCAGGTCCCCATCCCTCTCTGTGGCTCAGTTTCATCCACAGTGAGCATCCAGCACCTGTCAAAGGACCACGTCCACACACGCAGTTGCTAGAATATGACGGACTTCTGCGTGTCGGGCATCGTCCATTCCTACAGCCCTGTGTGGCGTATTCCCACCTCAGCCCTGCTTTTCTTTCACAGACACATCCAAGCATAAAAATGGGGGTCTTCTTTTCTGAGGAAGGGGGTAGGCACTTCTGAGTTCTCGGCCCTTGTCCTAGTTGAGATTCAAGCCCTATAACGGACCCCCGATGTAGTGTATTAAACACACCCAGGTTGATTCTGTGCCATGAAAGAAGCCAGAATAGGCACTGTCCGGCTGGCTTGCTGGCTCCACAGTACTCAGGGCCCAGAAACTCCTCTGTCTTGCTGCTTGCTGTACCACCCATAGTGGGCCAGTTCATGGCCCAAGATGGCTGCTCAAACTCTGGCCATCTCATCTGATTTCCAGCCAGCAGGAAAGAGGAAATGGGACAAGAAGAGCACTGCTTCTCTTCAAGAAAATTTCAGAGAGCACCACATAACACCATTGCGTCCTCTCTTAGTCCATTTGTGCTGCTATGCGAGAGTGCCTAAGACTAGGTGATCCACAGTAAATGGAAATTCAGCTGGCTCTCATTTCTGGAATCTGGGAAGTCCAAGGGCATAGCATGGTGCCTGGTCTGGTGAGGGCCTTCTTGCTGCATCAGCCCATGGCGGAAGGCAAGAGGGTGGGGAAAGGCAGTCACCTTTATAACAAACCCACTTGGAATGACCAATCTGCAATGACCATTGATCCACTCTGCGCACAGTACTGGGGACGGCATTCGGGGCCTCACCCGTGCTAGGCAAGTGCTCTCCCACCGAGCCACAGCCCCAGAGCCCACTAGCCCTTCTCGAGCCCACTAGCCCTAGTCACCTCCGACACTGTGGTACTGGGGCTAGGTTTCCAACTCACGAACTCAGAGGGTCACATTCAAACGACGATCATCTCATTGGCCAAAAGCATTCCAGCTACACCTCACTGCCAGGGCAGCTGGGGACTGTACCCACCTATGTGTGGGTGTTCCTGGGGCTGAGGCAGGAGGGGCCAGCACGTGGTCTGTGCCTGGGCTTTATTCTACCCTCTGGCATAGCTGGCCTCGCTGACCCCTTGGTACAGCTGAGACCATTGAGGGTCGGGGTAGGAACTTGTCCCAAGCCCCCAGCTAGGAGCAGCAAGGACAATAGCTACAGGCAGAGGAGACTCTTAGCCCAGCCTTCCCACCCCAGAGGACCCAGGCTGCTTAGAGAACATCCTCCATCTTTATTTAAGACGTTCTAGACCTGCTCTGAGCCTGGAGCCCTCCCACCCTGGATTTGAGAGACTCTGAGATGGAGTCATGGAATTGGTGACTGGTTGGCTGGTGGCGAGGCCAAAGTCTAGAGACTTCACTTGGGGACCTAGGGAGGGCTGGGCCCTGCCCACCCACCACTGTGGCCCTCACTCACTGTCCTCCTGCAGGTCAGCGGCCACCTGGACTATGCCAAGCAGATGGATGTCATCCTGAAGGCCGTGGGCGTCCGCACCAAACCAGGCTGGGGCGAGAAGGGGCTTTTGCTGGCCCCGAGCAGCCTGCCCCAGGAGGAGCCTTGCCAGGCAGCGGCCACCTCCTCTGCAGATGAGACCACCCACAAGGATGGGCAGACCCAAGGGACCACACCCGGAGACACCCCCAGAGCATCCACTGACCCCAGCCAAGCCCAGGTGCCAATGGGGCTGGACCAATCGGCAAGGGCCTCACTTCCTGCTGCTGCCAGCCCAGCTGGGAGCCCCCGCGTTTGTAGCCATGGTGTGGACCCCAACCCACTGGGCTGCCCTGACTGTGCCCACGAGACCCAGGGGCCCCACCCAGGGCTGGACTGACCCCGGCGGGGGACCTGAGCCATCTCCCGGGTTTCTGTATGCTGCTCTCAGTTCCCCGCTGAGCCGCCAGGGGAGCGCTGAGGTGGCCAGTGCCCAGCAAGGCCTCTGCTGAGATGCAGGAATCGGAATCAAAAGGAACCAGAAGGAGGGGCAATGGGGACACTCCTTCCCTGGGGAGGCCAGATCAGACACCTGCAAGGCCAGCCCCGCACAGTCGGAGCCCCAGGACTCCCAAACAGCCATGGGCTCCCTGCACCCCAGGTCCCAGCTGTGGGGTCTGGCTGTCCAGGAGGTCCAGTGAGCTGTGTGGGGCTGAGACTCCCAGGCCACCTCCCACCCCGGCCTCACCCACAGGCACCTACAGGGGCACAGGCACCAAGGGGGTAGCTTCCTCTCTCCACTCCCAGCAGATGGATCAGGTCTGTCACGTCCAGTCCTGCAGGCTGCGCCCTGCACAATTACAGGAGCGACAGTCACATAGCTGTGATGTCATCAGCCCCCCCAGTGCTGTGCGGTATCATGGGATGGATATAACCCAACAAGGCGGGAGCAATAAATGCTGAGTCCACATGCAGACTAGTGGGAACTGGGCCCAGTGACAAGAATGGATGACAGGGGAAGGACTTCCTGTAGCAGGTACAGGGGTAATAAAATTAATAAAAAATAATATCAGCGGCCACCGCGTATTATTCACCCCATACCAAGCCCTCGCGTGAATTGTTTCCACTGACCTTCACCCTATGGAGTAGGTACCATTACTGTCTTCATTTCATATTTGAGGAAAATGAAGCTCAGAGAGATTAGGCAACCTGCCGAAGGTCACACAGCCCGTCAGTGATGGAGCCAATGTCAAACCCTCATCAGTGCGACGCTGGAGCCCTAGTGCTTAGCCACGTGTCTGCAGCAGGCGCCCTCCTTTCTTCCTCCCACTGTTCCTGAATGGCAGGGCCAGAGGTGATCTCCCCGCGCCCCATGCAGATGGGGAAACTGGACGTGACAGAGGGTGTGTGGACAGCCCTGACGGAGGTGGGGGAGGGCAGAAGTGAGTCACAGAATATAGGTGCTGGGTGGCACTGGGTGGCGCTGGGTGCGGGCGTGCCATTCTACAGACATTTATACACTCCTGCTGTTTCTAGTCCAAACTTCTTACACCACATGTGGGAAGCTGAGGCCCCACAGGGCTCATGATCTTGGGGTCCCAAAGCATATTAGGGGCAGAGTCAGGGCCAGAACCCAGGACTTCTGGACCCAGAGTCGCTTCCCACTGTCCCAGCACTTCGCAAACCCCCAGGGTTCCCAGGATAGAATCCAGTCCACACCCCGGTCACATCATTCAGCTAGTGTTTATTGAGAGTCCCCTCAGGCAGGCCTGGAGGCACAGGGAAGTCCCAGCAAGCACCATGGCCCCTCTGTGGCCAGCAGCCAGTGGCCAGGGCTGGCTTGAGTCTGATCAGCACCAAGGAGAGCGCCAGACGCAGAGGACCCCTGAAAGTCTGGGTTGATGGGTCTTGGGGTCTTTAAGAAAAACCTCAAGCTGGGAAGGAACTTCAGGTAGGTAAACTGGGACCCAGGAGTCTCCCCACCCCGATTTTCTGACCAGAAAGCAAGGCCCCATGTTAGTCTACCTGCCAGCCTGCCTGCGGCCACTGCACCAGAGAGAGCTCTCTTGAGCTCTGCTCTGCTGATCCAGGAGGCCACTTTTCCTCACTATCTCAGAGAAAGCCAGAAGGAGAAGGGACAGGGTCAGGGCTTCTCCCCATCAGCTGTTCCCTTCCAGGTGCAGGGAAGCCCAGAGCCAAGGAAAACTCATGACCCAGGTTGAACAGGAAACTGCCGTCCACCCCTTAGCGCCAGGAGGGACAACACAGAAGCTAGAAGGGTCCCTGAGCAATGGGGGCCCCACCCAGCACCTAAAATGGGGAGCTGGGGAACCAAAGTTAGGTCATGGGAATCTGGGCTGGGGCTGAAAAGAGAGAGGAAACTGTTAAAAGAATAGTGGGGGAGGGGCAGCTCAGTGGGGGAGCGCTTGGTTAGCAGAGGCACAGCTCCAGCCTCCATCCCCTCTATATGAGAACAAATAGCCCTTTCGGGCCACAGCCAGGACCCGTGAGCTAGGTGGCCAAGAGTGGTAACAACAGGGTGGACCACATGCTGACCCCCTGCTAAAGCTGGACACATAGCACACATCACACTCGTGCTCAAAATGACCCTAAAGTTGGCGTCATGACTATTACATTTTACACAGGTGATAACCGAGGCTCTCAGAGGTCAGTCAACCCGTGCCAGGCCCAAGTGAGGCACAGAAAAGCCAAGGTCAAGTCCACCCAGCCTGAGCCTGGGGAGGCTTAGGAGCTTTCCTGTGTGCCACACATACCCAGGGGACCGGCAGGTCTGACCGCATCCTGCAAGGCATTCTTAGGGTGAAAGATCACCTCTGCCAGCCCACATCTAGCCACAGGTGCACGTGACCAACCCGGACCTTTCAACACACAATCCGACTCGGGTGCGGCAGAGATGGGCATTCTGAACAAACTCCCAGGAGGCGACGAGAACACTGACCACCGCACTTTGAGGACCAAGGGATTGGGCCAAGTCAGGACTGGCTCTACAGATGGAAGTGTCCCCTCCCACCAGCCTGAGAGAATAGGCAAAGGACAGGAAGTTTTTCATCCCAATCTAAACCAAGAAGTCCTGCTCCTGACTCCCAGAGTCCTCCACCTATCCCCCACACAAACCTCAAGTCACACTCAAGAAGGGAAGGTCTTGCAGAGGACATGCCAGCCAGCTCTTCCTTCAGGGAAGTGTCCTGGAGCAGCAGCAGGAGCTCAGGAGGCCCCTGTAGGCCTGAGGTTTGCTGGCATCAGCCAAGAGCTGACCTGAGACCATGAGGGCCAGTCCCATCTGATACAACTCCCTGCTGGCCAGCTGCAGACCCGGTCAGTTTGTGGGGGTACCGAGTGGGTGTGGCCGCAGCTCTGTCTCATTGGGATCAATGTCGAAGTTGACCATCTGGGCCCTGGTGGGCAGCACAGGGTCCCGGGTGGCCTCCCCAGGCAGCAGTAGCTGAGCTGTGAGCTGAAGGCCCGAGGAGCCTCTGGAGCCGGAGTCTGAGTCCGGGGGCAGGGGCAGCGGCAGCACCTGTTGCAGGCTGAGTCCTGGCCGGGCGCCACTGTGAGAGGTACGCATGGAGGGGGACGCGAGGCTGGCCCGGCGCTCCTGAGGACAGTGGGGACACGGCAGGAACCTGCCCAGGGCCCGCTTGAAGTCCCGCATGAAGAGTGGGTAGATAATGGGGTTCATGGTGCTGTTGCAGTACCCCAGCCACGTAAGGACGTCGAAGAGGCCCGGGGAAACGCAGTCACACACCGCCTGGGGACACAGGGTGTGTGACCCTCAGCCCAGAGCACGGACTGGATCTCCCTACCCAGCAGATGCATGCAAACACCATGGGAGGCGGCCCCCTGCCCCCGCCCCACACCTGGACTCGTCTTCCCCTGCCATGGCATTACCTGGGCTATGTTGGCCACGAAGAAGGGCAGCCATGTCACAAAGAACATGCCCAGCAGGATGCCCAGTGTCAGGCTGGCCTTCAAGGCCTTCCTGCTGTGCTTGGTGGCCAGACGTCTGCTGTCAGCCGACTCCACCCCTGGGCGTGGGGTCCTGGGCACCTGTGCAAAGGAACGTCACAGCAGTCAGGTCAGAGAGAGCCTGGTTTGATCCTGAATCTGCCACAGACTGAACCTCAACCCTAATTCCAGGCTGAGCCCTAGTGCCAGCAATTAACTGAATCCTGACCCTTGACGGCCCCAGCAGGAGCCCCAGACTGAGGCCTGACCCTGACTCCAAACTGCACACTGACCATGGCTCCAGACCAAGCCCAACTTGTGCAATAAGCTAAGCACCAACCATGGTCCTGGACCAAACCCTGACACCAATATCTCAAAATGAGCCTCAGGCATGGACCTGGATGGAGCCCTGACCCTGACCCTGATTTCCACAAGGAGCTCCAGGCAGCGGGCTGGGGCAGATCCATCCCCCCCAAGTCAACCTTCAACACAGGCCAGCACACAGAACAGCGAGCCCAGCACACAGAACAGCGAGCCCAGCACACAGCAGTGAGCCCAGCACACAGAACAGCGAGCCCAGGACACAGAACAGCGAGCCCAGCGCACAGAACAGCGAGCCCAGCACTTTGCAGAGGCTTCCACAGTCCAAGAATCGGATACATTTGAACAGCACTTGGAGAAAGAGGGAAAGAGGACCTGCTCCTGCCAGGCACGGCCTTGGCATATGGAGTCTCTTCATCTTTTGGAATAATGAGTGTACCTGTATGATTACTCTGTGCTCCATAAAACAGAAGCATTTTTTTTATTTTTTGAGAATATGTGCACAAAGCAAAGATCGCCATTGAATCTTTTATAGATTGCTAGGGATGCTAGTGACCTTGGCATCTTACAAGTCACTTATGCTAGGACCTGCGGGCATCTCCCTTCTTGACAGAGGACATCAAGAGCAGGAGAGCAGCCGGGTGCGGTGGCGCACATCTGTAATCCCAGCAGCTTGGGAGGCTGAGGCAGGAGGATCACAAGTTCAAAACCAGCCTCAGCAACGGCGAGGTGCTAAGCAACTCAGTGAGACCCTGTCCCTACATAAAACACAAAATAGGGCTGAGGATGTGGCTCAGTGGTCGAGTGCCCCTGAGTTCAATCCCTGGTACCAAAAAAAAAAACAAGAGCAGGAGAGCAGAGGAGGGAAGTAGGGAAAGAAACTGTCCCCAGCAGCCACCGAAGGAGGACCAGGGCAGAGGCTATTAGAACTTCACTCTGCCACCTGGAAACCAGCAGATCCATGAAAGTTTGACTTTATTTTTTTGTTTGTTTGTTTGTTTGTTTTGCTTTTGTTTTTGTTTTTTTGGTATAACAGCCTTTTCTTACTTTATGAAATTCTAAGAAACTGAGTTGAATAGTTCAGGGTTTTCCTCACTTCCTGTTCCCCCAGGCATCCTAATGTCAGTGTCTTGGAAAGGAGGGCGCGTCTGGGTGCAGTCAGGATTGTGAAGTGTCTTAGATTCCGTTTTGTCTTAAGGACATTTAAGTTGTCTTGACTTTTTCACATGCATTCTGCATATTAAACATCAATGTCTTAAAATTTTGCTTCCACTACAAATAGACCGATGGGGACTCATGGGACTTTGTTGGTTGGTTGGTTTTTGGTGGGGGGGTGTTGTTGTTTTGGGGTTTTTTTAGTGGTTGTTTTATTTGCAGTACTAAGGATTGAAGCTGGGAAGTGAACCATTGAGCTACATCTCCAGCCCTTTTTATTTTTTATTTTGAGAAAGGGTCTTGCTAAGTTGCTGAAGATGGCCTCCAAATTGTGGTACTCTTGCCTCAGCCTCCCAACTCCCTGGGATTACAGGCATGCACCACCATACCTGGCTACATGAGATGGTTTTAAGCAACACTTATTTATTTAGGTAGGGCCCAGTCAGTGGGCAAATACAGAAGTTAAGGCATTTCACTACTCTCAAAAGGGAACTGATGTGCTATAAATGAAATTTTTGTGTGATTGTTCTGGCAGTGCTCTATACAGAACAGGTTTGAAGTAGAAGAAGCCAGCACTACCAGGAATATAAAGTGAGAAAATTCTGAACTGTTAGACTGGAATGGAATGAGTACACTTGAGAAACTTCTCATTTTTTCCCCATTTATAAAATGAAAATGGTAGTACCCACGCCCTGGGCCAGCCAGTGCCAGGTACACAGTAAGATCTCAATAAAGCCTATTTTCTTTCCCTTCTCAGTCATCAGTTAACTTGGCCCCATCTTCATTTCTTACAAAGATAATTCCAAAGTTAAAACTTGGGTAAGTGCTAATGTCATTGATTAGAATTTGGAAGTAAGCTGGGCGTGTAGGCTCACACCTGTAATTCCAGCTATTAGAGAGACTGAGGCAGGAGGATCACAAGTTTGGGGACTTGGCAATACAGTGAGACCTTGTCACAACATAAAATTAAAAGGGCTGGGGTGTAGCTCAGTGGTAGAGCCCTGGCTTGGCACGTGCAAGGCTGTGGGTTCCATCCCAGCAGCAAACAACAACAAAAAAATCTAAGCAATCTACAAAAATCTCTCTCCAGAAAATAAAAAAGCTCATACATTTTAATACACTCACACACAAAAAAAGTCCCACACTTCCAAAAGGTTCAGAGGCACTTGGAAGTCTAGTCTCCACCATGAGGCCTCTAGAAGTCCATGAAAGCGGGGAAGGAAGCCCCTCTAAACCAGGTGCTGTGACCAATTTGGCTTTTCCTATATCAGATTTACACAAAGTGAGATCCACCTATATTTCCAATTTAAGGACACGCCAGCATGCACAATTTACCTACTGTGGAAAGGTCTCATGGGCCACCAGGGAGCCCACTTGGGCTTTGAAACCAGGGATTGGCCAGCATTTCCTAAACTGCATGAGAACCTAGGTTCCTGTGGCTGCCATGGTGGGCTGGGTGTGGGGAGATGAAAAGATCAGAAGGAGGCAGGAAGGGAGCCAGATTCCCAGGCAACCCTCTGCAGATGGAAAGGGGGCGGAGGAAGCCAAGCCAAGATGTGTCACTGCCTGGGAGGTTCAAAGCCAGCATCCCCCACCCCACTCAGCTCCTTCAGCCTGCTCCTCTCCTCACCCCCTCCACTCTCCAGAGCAGCGGCGCCTTGTCCGCGGTGCTGAAACCCCAGCTACAGGCAGCTCCCGGCCAGCTTTCCAGGACCAGGGGTCTCACTCTGGAATGGAGCAGAGGGGCAGGGGGAGCACAAAGCACTCTGGAACTCTGTTCCTCTGTGGGTTTTTACAAATACAGAAACTTGGCATTAGGGATATCAAGGACAAAGTCACAAAAGCACAGTTAAAGAGAGGCCCTGGATTTCTCCCCTATCTTGGTGGGGCAGCATTGTACAGAGGCAAGAGCAGAGCTTTGGGGTTTTTTGGTATTGGGGATGGAACCCAGGGGCACTTTACCACTAAGCCACATCCCCAGCCCTTTCTTTTCTTTTCTTTTCTTTCTTTCTTTTTTTTTTTTTTTGAGACAGGGTCTCATTAAGTTGCCTAGACTGACCTTGAATATGCCATACTCCTGCCTCAGCCTCCCATGTTGCTGGAATTACAAGCATGTGCCACAGCACCCACCCAAAACACTAAGACTCTTCGGGTAGTGACACAAATATGTAAACACAGAAGCAGCATTGGGGAGACATACCCAAAAGGCTGAGTGCCCCTGGGCATGCAAGGGAAAGAATCTGGGGGATCTTTTACTTTATTATTGAGGTTTTTTGAAAGTGGGGTGCAGTTCAGTGGTAGAGCACTTGCTTAGCCAGTGCAAGTCCCTGGGTTGGGTCCCCAGCACCGCAAAACAATCGAACACAGTGTACTGACATATTCCTTTGTGCATTCACATCTTTTACCATCATCTGATCACAATGTGAAGGTCACAGGACAGACTCTGGAGCTAGACTTCCTGGTTCCATATTCTGGCTGTCACCGCCCAGCTGAGTGACCTCAAGCAAGTTCCCCCACCTCTCTGTGCCTTTGCTTTCTCTTCTGTAAAATGGTAATTATAAGGCCACCTACCTCACAGGACTGTATTAAGGATTAAATAAGATAATATGCAAGAGTGATCGGAACAGCTCCTGGCACACAGTGTCATGTAAGTGTCAGTGTCATTATTGCTGATTATTGTTCTTGGTGTCCAGCTTAGCTGGTAATAATGGTAATGATGGTCTAGTGGTAGCAATGGTAGAGATCCTCGTAGGGGGAGCTCTACCACCAATAGGAAGGCAGGGATTTTTTCAGCACTGGGCATTGAACCCAGAGCTGCAAACAGACTAGGCCCACGCTCTACCACTGAGCTACAGCCCCAGCCCTGGGCCAGTGACTTTCTCTGTAATTATCTCAGAGGATAGGTTTCATTAGCCCTGGGGTTCAGGGTTATGAAATGACTTCTCCAAGGTCATCCAGCTGTGATGGGAAAGAGACAGGATGGACACCAGGCCCCTGCCTGGGCCCTGCCTACACCAGCTGCCTGGCTCTGAGCCACACACAGCCCCTGTGCCAGCCTCTCCCAGCTCAGCCCCCTCCTACCCCACACAGATATTCCTGTGATCACAGCCTCCTCCGGGAAGGAGGAGGAGGAAGGATAGAGATGGAGGGAGACGGATCACCAAGACAGCACAAGGCACAGCCGGGTGAGGGAACATGATGGGTGGAGAGAGAGGAGGCTGGGGCAGGAAAGGAGGAGGAGGGGAGGCTTAGGAACCCGCGATGCAGAAATGCTGGCAGAGAGAGAGGAGGCGCAGGAGCCACAGAGAACTCCCCTGCTGAGGATCCATGCCCTCGGATGCTGCCCCAAGGCTGCTGACCACGCCCTGGGGCTCCAGAATCGCCCAAGGCTGAGCACCACTCCCACCCAGGCAGCCACCTCTCACACACACACACACACACACGTGCACGCGCACACATACTCACACATGCACCCACATGCACCCGCACACACACACATGCACACATGCACATACACACACATGCACATGCACATGCACACACATGCACGTGCACACGCACACACACGTATACACACACATGCACACGCATGCACACATACATGCACGCACCACTCCCCTGCCCTGGCAGCATCTCAGCCTGACACGCTACCCCCCCACCTGCAGCCCCAGCTCTAGGCACAGCCTTTGTCTCCGCCCCCGGGGCTGCCCAGAAGGACTGGAGAAACCACTGGACCCACCAGAGGCTCTTTACAGCCCATTTGCACACACGGGCGTATGTGGTGGGGACAACAGTGCTGACCAACGCGTAGGTTCTCAACCCCAGGGGAGCTGGGGCTTCCAGGACCTGCGCTTGGCTCCCTCCCCTCTGGGGAAACTAGAGGCTGCAGAGGGGGGCCGAGCACCAGAGGAAAGGGGTCCAGTGTACCCCAAGTGCATCCACTCCCTGCAGTGCCTGGCACTGACAGAGGCCCCATGTCCAGGCTGGAAGCTGCTGGCCTCTGAGATGGGCGGTCCTGGAAGAGGAAAAGGGTCACAGCATGGGGGCCAGGATAGAAACAGCATCCCAGACACAAATCCCAAACGCAGGCCATTTCCAGCGACGAGGGAAAGGGACATACCAAGGGCTCTGGAGGGGTGGGGGGCGGCAAGTGTCAGGCTGCAAGGCCGTGGGTCATTCTGTCTTGGAGGGAGGGTGCTGGCCTCAGCACCCAGGGCAGGGCCCCCTGTGCTGGTTTGGGCTCACTGTGACTTCTTTTCTTTAGCTTCCCAACACATGTACAGTGAACAGATTCAGAACATTCGCTGAGAGAGGCTCCCCTTCCATAAGCTCCACAGCCTCACGAGAGTGCTTCATGCCTCTCCAGATCTCTCTCTCTCCAGCCAGAACCCAGATTCCAAGAAGGCAGGGCCTTGCCAGTCTTGCTCAGTACCACTTCTGTAGCCCACAGCAGCTCCTGCACACAGTAGGTACTCAACACATGCTATCAAAGAAACGAATTCATGTCACAAAAAGCTTATGGTCAGGCTTATTATTACGGGTGGTGGCACCAACACTCGGAGGCTGAGGCAGGAGGATCACAAGTTTGGGGCCAGCCTTAGCAACTTAGCAAAGCCCTAAGCAACTCAGTGAGACCCTGTCTCAAAATAAAACATAAAAAGAGCTGGGGGTGTAGCTCAGTGGCATAGTACGCCTGGGGTCAATCCCCAGTATCAAATAAATAAATAAAAAATTTAAAAAGCCACTTAGGATCCCACCCATAAAAAACAGATCATGAAGAGAGAGAAAAGGCAGCAAGGTGGGCAGGCTGACACCCCAGCTCCCGGAGCACTGTGAACACATGCTGAGCACCTAGGATTAAGTATTGGGAGCATGCAGTAAACAAAAAGATAAGTCCCTACCCTCACAGAGCTGCATCCTCCTGGGGGAAGTAAATAACCAATAAATAATGCATGAGTATAAAATATATCAGGTTATCCTCAATGCTGCTGAGAGAAATAACTCAGGAAATTAGGACCGGAGAGGCCCTGGGGAAGGTGCAGTTACTACTCTCTTGTGTGTGTGTTGGAGGGTATTGAACCCAGGGGTGCTTTACCTCTAAGTTATACCCCTAGTCCTTTTTATTTTTTATTTTGAGATAAAGGCTCACCGAGTTGCTGAGGTTGGCCTCAAACTTGCAATCCTCCTGCCTCAGCCTCCCTACTCAATGAGATTACACATGTGCACCACCATACCTAATAGCAGTTACTATTTTTTTCTTTCTTTTCTCTTTTTTTTTTTTTTTTTTTTTGTACAGGGGATTGAACCCAGGCACACTTAACCACTGAACTACATCCCCAGCCCTTTTTATTTTTTTTTATTTTGAGACAGGGTGTCATTACATTGCTTAGGGCCTTGCGAAATTGCTGAGACTAGCCTTGAACTTTTGATCCTCCTGCCTCAGCCTCCTGAGGTGCTGGGATTACAGGCATGCACCACCACATCTGGCTGAAAGTTACTACCCTTGACAGACAGATTAGGGAAGGAAGAGAACAGAGGCCAGAAGGAAAGGATGGAAAGCAAAACGTGTGGAGATGTGAAGAATACTCAGGCAGAGAGAACACCTAGTGCTAAGGCCCTGGGGTAGGAATGAGCTTGGTGTGTTTGAGGAAGAGCAAGAGACCAGTGTGGCTGAAAGAGAAAGAACAAGTTGGCTCATAAAAGAAGAGGAAAGCCAGATGAGGAGCCGAGGGTCTGGTGTCATGAGATGCAGGGTCAGAGATGCAGAGCAGACAAATGACATGAGGGGACAGGGATCACTCAGCTATTATATATGGTTGAAAGAGAGCAAGGGCAGAATCAGGAGGTCAGTTTGGAGACGACTGCCAATAACCCAGGTGGTAGTGAGAGGGCGGAGCCCTAGTAGGCAGCAGGAGAAGAGAAAGGCGTGCTCAGAGCCGGACATGTGTTGAAGGTAGAGATGCCTCTAGGTGATAAATGGATGTTGTTTGTGATCACTTTCTACCTAGAGAAAGAGGTACTGACTTGGCATTTACCTTCCAGAGTTACCTTCCTTTCAAATCAGAAAATTCCAACAGGAGAGAAACCTGTATTCCCACTTCATTCTCAAGTCAATTTATAGAAAAACCAGGCCATAGCCACCTGTTAGGACTCAAGAATGTTCTGAAGTCTGGTGCGGTGGTGCTCGCCTGTCATCCCAGCACTTAGGGAGGCTGAGGCAGGAGGATCACGAGTTCAAAGCCAGCCTCAGCAATGGTGAGGCGCTAAGCAACTCAGTGAGACCCTGTCTCTCCATAAAACACAAAATAGGGCTGGGAATGTGGCTCAGTGGTCGAGTGCCCCTGAGTTCAATCCCCGGTGCCAAAAAATAAATAAATAAAAGAATGTTCCAGGGAGCACAGATAGGGAAACAAAGCAGGGCCACACTGGCCTCTGAGGTGAAGGGCCAGGGCCAGCTCTGGATGTCAGCTGCTGGGTGCCACAGTGCAACTGTTCTGGGGGACTACCAGGAGGCCGCTAGCCTTTTACTCTGCAGTCAGGCCCCTAGCCAAAATGGCCCTGGGCAGCCCAGCTGCTACCTCCCCTGGGTATGACTTAGTGACCCATGTCTTTGAGGTCCAGGCCTCATCAGCCTACACCCCCCCTCTCAAGGTGGACCACAATGTGTGACAGCTTGTGTGACAAGACCAGTCATGCCACTTGAAGGCCTTGCAGAGCCTTTAGCCAAGAGAGCCTCCCCCATTCACTAGTAATCACCAAGCACCTGCTCTGTGCACTGGGTAGCAAAACTGAGCTAGATCCAAGCAGCCCCCACAGGGCTATTGACCAAGTCCACAAGTAAGCTGGGTTTGATGGAGAACAGAGGGGTTAGGGTGCTGGCTCTGCAGACAGGATGGTTAAGACCATCCTGGGAACAGGGGAGCTGGAAAGGGTCCGACAGGAGCAGCCACAGGGAAGAGCATGCCAGGCGAAGGGAACAGGAATGCAAAGATACGAGCACAGACTGAAGCCTGGTGCCTGCTAGTGCCCGTGTGAAGGGCTCCAAGGCTGCTTGGTGCAGCCTAAGAGAGAGGCACAGGGGAGACAGGGTGGCTGCAGAGGCCAGTGGGACCACAGTCCAAGGCCACATCCTGAGATATTTTGAGTACAGTGGGGTTTTGTAGCAGGGGAGCAACACGGTTGCTTCCTTTTTAAATTGCTCTGGCTCCTGTGCGGAGGATGGACAGCAGCGCGACTGGAGTGGAGGCAGGGCAGCCAGGCTCCCAGGTGAGAAGCAATGTGGCTGGGATTTGGGAGGTGGCAGTAGAGACAGCCCCTCTTCAGGAGGCAGAATCAACCAGCCTGATCAAGAATGGCATGAGTTGGGGCTGGGATTGTGGCACAGTGGTAGCGTGCTCACCTAGCACGCGTGAGGCACTGGGTTCGATCCTCAGCACCACATAAAAATAAAGATATTCTCAGGTGGCTGGGATTATGGCGCAGTGGTAGCGTGCTCGTCTAGCACGCATAAGGCACTGGGTTCGATCCTCAGCACCACATAAAAATAAAATAAAGATATTCTGTCACCTACAACTAAAAAATAAACATTAAAAAAAAAAAAAATAAATAAAGATATTCTGTACACCTACAACTACAAAAATAAATAAAATTAAAAAAAAAAAAAAAAAGAATGGCATGAGTGTGGAGAGAGAGTCTTCCTGCACGATGCCATGATGGGGAAGATGAGGGAGGAGCAGATGGGGGAGGGTGGCCACCCTAAATTCCCTGCTGCACGTGTCAGCTGCCTGCCCCATATCCCAGTGGCGCTGTCCTGAGCTGAGAAGAAGGTGAGCACTAGGAAGGCCTGCAGCAGGTCCTGGGCAAGTCTCTACTAAGTGGTGGGCACACAAGGGCCACTCATTCCTCTCCATCCCACAAGCCCAGATTTCCCGGAGCGTCCCTAGTACCTGCAGTGTCTCCAAGGCCTGGCTGGCCATGCCGGTGGCAAGCGAGGCCACCTGCACAGCTTGCCTGCGGGCAGCCAGCAGGATCCTGCAGTAGGTGAAGCAGATGGCACCAGAGGGCAGAAAGAAGGTGAGGCCTGACGCCACGAGGACGAAGGGCAAGCTGGCCAGCAGGCGGCACTGTCCCGGAGCGGGTGCCCGCACGTGGCCCAGTTCATGCCAGCCCAGCAGCAGAGGCAGGAAGGAGGCGAGCGCAGCCAGGCTCCAGGCGCCCAGGACCAGCGCCAGGGCGCGTGCGGGCGTCATGCGCAGCTTGTAGCGCAGTGGCGAGAGGATGAGCAGGTAGCGGTCCAGGCTGATGAGGCAGAGGTTAAGGATGGAGGCGCTGCAGCACATCACGTCGAAAGCCGCCCAGAGCAAGCAGAGGCTGCGTGCCAGCACCCAGCGTCCGTACAGCGCGTTCAGCATGGCCGGTGGCATCACCACCAGCCCCACCATCAGGTCCGACGTGAAGAGCGACACCAGGAAGAAGTTAGACGTGTTGCGCAGCGCGGGCTGCGTGCAGATGAGCGCGATGAGCAGAGAGTTGGCCGCCGCGGTCAGCGCTATGACCACACACAGCGCCGCTGCCACCCAGCCGCTGCCCCCGGGGGCCACCGGCGGCCCGGGTCCCCAGGCCGGGGTGCTGTTGTTGGCAGGGCCGGGCTCTGGGACCATGGAGGCTGGGGATGAGTACAGGGACGTGATAGGGTGGGTGAGAAGACAGTGAGTAACCTAGAGGAGCCACCCACCCCAGGCACGTAGGTGACAAGACAGGGACAGGGGTGCTAAGCCAAGGGGGCAGCGACCAGAAAAGGACAGAGGGGGTTATGGAGAGGCCCCCGCCCCGGGATGCAGCAGGGACTCGTGGAGGCCACGGGTAGAAGTTTGGGGAGGGGCACCTGATGAGCGGGTCCCCCTGAAGGGAGCCAGGGAAAGTTAGGCAGAGGTTGGACGGGCTCCCAGGGGTGGGACAGTCCCCTGAGGGGGCGGGCGTAGGGTAGGTGGGAATCTGGCGAAGGGCGCTGTCCAGCGGCCCCGGGTCCCCTGCGGAGGGTGGGCGTGTTGGAAAGCTAGAGCCGAGCCGTCGCGCTGGGGGTGGCGGTTTGGTGGCCCAGGGACTGCAGCAAAGCCCCAGCGGGGAAGACAGGTCTCCGCCGGCGCAGAGGCAGCCCTGCGGCGCGCGAGAGGCCCCGGGCCGGGCAGGGCAGGCCCCGCGGGCCGCAGAGGGCAGCGCGCGCCGCCCCTGCCCACCGCTGGCTGGCCCGCCTCCCGGCCGCGCTCCGTACCTGGGGCGCTAGGCGCTGCTCGGCTACCGCCACTGCCGCAGGCCCGCGGGGCTGGAGGAGACGCCGCCGGGCCGGGGTCTCGGGAGCCCGGGAGGCGCAGCGAGCCGCCGGGGCTGCTCCGAGAGCGCGCGGTCCCGGAGCCGCCGAGGGTGCGCCCCGCCCCGCGGTGGGCGGGGAGACGGGCCCCTGCCTGGCGGGAGAGGGTCCCCGAAGCCCAGGCGGTGGAGGCTCGCTCCCAGAGCCCCAGCCGCGCCGGGTCGCCTCCCGGGCGATGGCAGCCCCCACAGCCCCGCACCCCGCTCCCCAGCCCACAAGTGGTGATGGCGCAGGCGGAACTCAAAGAAGGGGGCTGTGACCTGCCAGTTCAGGGATTCCTCCTCAGTGAGGTCTGCTCCCTCGCGGCCGGGGTCGCCGCGCTTTCAGGGGGAACCAGCTCTTTATCACCCCTCTGGGCCTCGATTGCTGTACCTATAAAATGGGTTAATAATTGCAGGCATTTTTCACCTTTAGCTTGAGCAGCGCGCCGACTCTTCTGGTCTTTTGAGCAGGAACCGACACCGCGCCAGGTACTGCGGATGAAGTCCCTGACCTGTTGGCGTCCCCAGTGTAATAGAGCACATGCGGGAATGCTCCAGGTCTGGTCGGGTAGAGTAGGCAGAGGGGTGGGGTGTGGCGCCCCCTGGCTGTGACCCTCCGCTAACTAACGCGGCTGTGCAGATTGATATTGCAGGTTCCATTCCCTCATTTGACAAATACTTCCTGAGCATTTAGTAGGCATCAGACACTGCTGTGACTAATCAGGACACCGCAGTGACCAAAACAAAGGTCCCCGCTTCCATGGAACTTATATTACAGCGGAATAAACAACAAACATAATAAACATACATAGTGATCATAGAGTGATCACTGCTATAGAAAAAAGGAAAAGCCACAGCCGTATAAAGAGGATCTTGAGCATGTTTTTCAGTAATAGAAAAATAAGCCGGGGCGCGGTGGCGCACGCCTGTAATCCCAGCCGCTCGAGAGGCTGAGACAGGAGGATAACGACTCAAAGCCAGCCTCAGCAAAAGCGAGGCGCTAAGCAACTCAGCGAGACCCTCCCTGTCTCTAAATTAAATACAAAATCGGGCTAGGGATGTGGCTCAGTGGCCGAGTGCCCCAGAGTTCAATCCCTGGTACCAAATAAATTAATTAATAATAATAACAACATTTCCCCAGCTGTGTTCCAGGACCTTGTTATATTATTTCTACTCCCATAATAATCTTACCCAACAATAATGGCGAGAAGTAGAGAGGCAGAGAGGCAGAGGGCTCCTCCCAAGGTCCCCAGCAGCAAGCAATCAAGTAGAAACTGAAACCCGGATCTGTGGTGTGTCAGGACAGAGGGAGCCCACCACAGCGGTCAAGGTACATCCTCCGCCTGCAGTGCCTCCACCCACCCCTAAGCCTCTGTTTGGCATTCAAAGCCCCAGTCCTGCCCACAGGTGAATCTAGGCAGCAGGTGGAGAGGCCTGTCCTCCCTCGCCTACACCAGGCTACGTTGCTCCAAGGAACAGAATGTAGTGACAAATGCTGGACCCAGGGTCAGGAAGCTGGCTGGAGATCCTAGATCCAATGCTTAGCAACTCTGAGGTCCTAGGGCCCGCCACTCCCTCTCCTTGGGTCACTGCAGAACAACTCAGCATATTCCTCCCAGGGTCATTGAGGAGATTAAATGGCACTGGTGTGATCTGTCAACTTGATGGTGCTGTTGGCCTCAGTGTTCCCAGCTGTGTAGTGGGAAAGCGTCAGCCCCTGTGGTGCCTCCACTAGCCGAAGGATTCCTAATGTCAGGAATGGCTACCTCATCCCGTGTTCTGCAGAACAGATTTTTAACATGAGTTCATTCTAGTTGATAGATACCTGGCTATTAGTTATCTTATGGTCTATCCTTTGCTATAATTTTTAAAAATTATTTTTTAAGGATTGGGTCAGGGTGGTGATGCCACCTTGTGGCCACATTTTTATTATCTTGAACCTCAGGCGTTTTCAGAAGCTCCAAGCATCAGCTCCAGCACTTACAATGTCAATTACAGAATAATAAAGTCTCAGACTTCCTTAGCACTGCAGAGAGGGACTTTCAAGGATGATCAGTGATGCTGGGTGCACACGCCTGTAATCCCAGCAGCTCAAGAGTCTGAGGCAGGAGGATCACAAGTTCAAAGCCAGCCTCGGCAACTCAGCGAGGCCCTAAACAACTCAGCAAGCCCTTGTCTCTAAATAAAATATTTTTAAAAGGGCTGGGGATGTGGCTCAGTGGTTAAGCGCCCCTGGGTTCAGTCCCAGGTACCAAAAAAGTAAATAAATCAGACTTTGCTTGATTACTGCTAGCCATGGCAAGTTTCCTCTCTGAAGGAGACAGCTAGGGCCACAATGGGACAGCTGAGTGTTAGGAAGCCTCTGCCCCAGACCTTCACACCTGGCAGGACATATGGAGAAACTGAGGTCCAGGGAGGTTGCAAGTCCTGTCAGAAGCTGCTCTCAAAGAAAATGTGGACCAAGTGCGTAAACTCCATGCAGGCAGGTTCTGTCTGTTATATGCACCGGCACGTAGT
The DNA here is from genome assembly GCA_004024805.1 of Geosciurus inauris. Taxonomy (NCBI): domain Eukaryota; kingdom Metazoa; phylum Chordata; class Mammalia; order Rodentia; family Sciuridae; genus Geosciurus; species Geosciurus inauris. The sequence goes on along the minus strand of PVHX01013511.1, from coordinate 17,206 downwards.
AGGTTCTCAGTAAATATCTGCCCAATGAATGAATGGACAAAATCGTCAGCCCAACCACCTGCAATTATTCATTCTCAGTAATAGCACCTGGCATTTATTGAGTTGTTACCAACTGCCAGGCGATGTTGCAAGCTCTCATGTGCCGGGCCGGGAATGTTCACCATGACCCTGGGAGTGAAGTTAGCATGGTCGGTAGTCCCCATTTACACACAGGATAACTGAGCCTCAGAGATCTTATGTGAGTTGCTCAAGATTCCAGTTAGGAAGTAGGCAAGATCTGAGCCCAGGCAGTCCCCATTTCCTCTTTTCCGGGGGTGGGGGGCTTGGGGCAAGGAGGGCTGGCTCCACAAAGGCAAACCAGGGAGGGAAGCCAGGACTCATTATCCCAATTGCCCACCCATCCAGAGAGGGTCTGTACTGATGGTGCTGATATCATCGTGAACCCCTAGTAAAGATTTCACATTCCCTCCACCCTTGTGGGGAGGAGGAGGAGGCTGCAATTTTATTCCTGGGCTCTTTAAGTGGTTCCGTTTGAGCTAGATGGAGAGAAAAATCACAAGTCACTACCCACACAATGTCTCTCACACGCACGCGCGCGCGCGCACACACACACACGCACACACACACACGCACACACAGCAAATCCGCCCAACTATCCTCTGCTTCTCGAATCCGGCTCCTCCCCCTCGCTGGTTCCCACATCCAATCAACAACGCCTTTCCCGTGGAGCCCCGCCTCTCCGCCGAACTCAGGCCTCCCGCTTGGCTGCCTGGACTGCGGCCCTCACGCCTCTTCCCACGGTCTTAAGTCTGGCTGAAACCCATCCCTGCACGGAACCTCGCGGCGCGGCGTGCGGTCTGCCCTCTGGCCAGCCTTCCAGGCCCGCCACCAGCCTTGCCTGCCGCCTTTCTGCTGGCTCTCCACCCAGCTTTTAATTAATTCATGTATCTATCAGCCCAGACCCTTCCTTGTTCCAAACACAGGATGGAGGACCAAGACAATTTGTGTCCCCGAGAGTGCTCAGATCCAAGCCCACTGGGGCTCAGGTCTACACAAGGACCTCTAGGAGCTCTGCCAGTATTTGGACCTCTGTGCTCGAGTGTCGGGCGTGATGTCAGTGAGCCCTCCTGTTCCCAGAGCCTCTGCTCCCATTCTGTAAAACAAATATGGAGGGCCCCGTGGACTCCTGAGTGCTGACATCCCCAAGCCTGGCGTGCTGCTGGGCCAGCCTGCCTGGGTTGTTCCTAATGGCCTGATCCTGGAAAACTGCTTAGTCCTCTGCACCCCAGATGCCTCACCCACAAAATGAGGGCAGTATCTCTGGGTGTCAAGTAGGTTGGTTTATGTGAAGTACTTTTTTATTAATTTGTAACCGGTGGTTTTGAGTTTGGGATTTCCTCTTCTCTTGGGAGCCAGGCCAGGTTGCGGCCCTGGCAGGGCTGATGCTAGGTCACTATGAAGGAGGGATAGCAGGAGGCAAGCCCAAGGCCCTGGGTAACACTCCAGTTCAGGAGGCTGACCCAAGGCACAGCCAAGGCCAGAGTGGACTCCCGAGGAAAGAGATAGGAGGTGCGAGGCAGCCCAGTCAGGCTGGGGTGTTGTCCCAGAAGGCACGGGGCAGGTAGGTGACAGGTCGCAGGATGAGGGAGGAGCTGCAGGTGGTGCCTGGCAGACCCGCTCAGCCCAGCCGGGCTAAGGGCTCCCCCTCCTGGGACCCTGGAGGAAGCACAGGGCAGAAAACACAGGCTGGAAGGCATTTATTCATAAGTTGGGGTCCATAGGGAGACCACTACTGGTTACAAGCTCTAGAAGCTCTCGTCAGGACAGGGACAGCCATGGGAGTGGGCAGCCCAGGCAGGGGTGGTGGGCTGGCAGCGCCCTGGACACAAGAGCCGCACAGGCGGTTCAGGGGCCTGGGGGTGTTCTTCACTAGCCATCCGCCTGTGCCCCTCAGTCCCACACCCCTCTAGGGTTAAAGTGCAGCTGGAAGGAGAGGGACAGGGGAACTAGGGGGCAAGGCCACCACGGCTGCCCACAGGGCCTCCTTGTCCTGAAGTTCCTAGAGGTTGTCAGTGTCCATCAGGTCCTCCTCTGAGCCTCTGGGGGAGGGACAACCCCCACCCACTGGCCAACAGATATTTACAAGGACCTTCCCCAAGATGGTAGGGCTGCTTCCAATCAGCTTCGTGAAGGGCCTAGAACTTGGAGGACAGTGGCAGGCACTAAGATCTCTAAAGGAGAGAGGAGGGAGGGATGGTCTTCAGTGGTGGCCTGGGGCTTGCTCTCCTGGGTTTTCCTTTGCCCCTGCTTCTCCCCACACCCAGGCAACCAAGGCAGCCAAGGCAAGGTGGAGGGCCTGGCTCCCGGCTCTGGGGCCCTGAGTCAGCAGGGTCCTGCCCTGGCCTGACTCCCAAACCACTCCATTGAGGGGGCCACTCCTTGCCCTGGGGGAGCTGCTCCCCTGGGGACAGGGGTGCAGGGGAGGCTCTGGGGAAACCTACAAGGCTGGAGCTTCCTGCTTCTGCCAGCAATCTCCCTAGCCCCCCACGACCACTACAATCAGCCCAGGCCTCTGGCTGCACCATCTGCCCACCCCCCACCCCCGGGGAACCTGCCCCACCAGAGGCTTTGAGGACCTTGGCCTAGGTCTGCCATCTCTGAGGACCTCACCCCCTCCTCAGCAGCTTAGCCAACTTCCTCCTCCTCCCAAGGGCACATCTCTAGAAGCCAGAAAGGAAGACCCCCCACACTTTCCAAAAAGAGCCCCGCACACTGCACACCTCGGCTTCTGCCCCTGACACTTGAATATATTAAATTGTGCAGCGTGGCTCCAGCTCCTCCCCTTCAGATCTCCATGGCAACGGGCAGCATTCCAAGTCCAAGTCTGAGTCCAAGTCCATCCAGTGCCAAAGGTGGGGGCTTCCGCCTCTCCCCTCTCTCTTCCCCAGAGGCTGAGACCCAGCATTCCACAGGGGCAGAGAGGGGAGAAGAGCTGGAGGCCTCAGTCCTCAGCCCCCTCTTCCTCAGCATGGGGGGCACCAGGAGGCTCCTCAGGCTCCGGGGTCTGCCCACCGGGGTGGGGATGAGGGTGAGGGTGGGGATGGGAGCCAGGCTGGGCGCCGGGCACGTCCTCGCCCTGCACGTAGACACTCAGCCCCTCGTGGCTGGGCTCCTTGCCGCAGGCCTGGCAGCTGCAGTGCAGGATCTTCTCTACCAGCTTGTCCACCCTGGGCACCACCTCATGGCCGGGGCACTCCAAGGTCACCTGTGGAGAGCAGGAGGAAGGGAAAGGATATCTCCTGTAGCCTGGAGCAGGTGGGGACACCCCGAGTAGCACACCCTGAACCCGGAGCCTCCCTCTGACACCCCAGTTGGATCAGCAGGCCCACCAGGAGATGGGGGACCAAACCCTGCGGGAGCCACCTGACCCATCTCCACATACCTGTCCTGCCCACCCACTCCCCAGGGCACCCTGGGGAGAAAACCCAATGTGGCTTCCCACTGCCCTTGGGAAAAAATCCTAACCCCTCCAACCACCCAAGGCCTACAGGCTACCCCCACTGACCCCTACTCCGGTCCACTCTGCTACCTGACTTGTCCCAGAGGCTCGGCACATGTTGTACCCCTGCCTGGAAGGCTCGCACCCAACCCATCCCCCCGACCTGCCCTAAACTCTCCCAGTTAACTTCTGGGAAACGTCTGGATCTGAGCTCAGACCTCTCTTCCTCAAAGGAGCCCCACCTCAAGCCCCCAGCCCATCGGAGGTTCACTCTGTAGGAACCCCATGAACATCTTGCCTGTCCCTGTGGTCACCTTCCTATTGCCCTCCCTCTCTCCCTCCCTTCCTCCCTTCCTTCTTCTTTTCCCTCCTTTCTTCTGTACAGCACCTACTCCATGCCAGCTTGCAGAAAAGAAGGACAGGCACAGATACTCAAGGAACTCAGAATCTAACAGGAAACAGACTTGCCATAATCAGCCAGCCATAGGTGGAAGACTATAGATGTGACAGATGCTCAAAGCAGAGGAACACAGGTCTCTGGGAGCCAGTGGGACAGGTATTTGATTAAAGGGGAGGAGAGGGGAGGAGAGAGGAGGAGAGGGGAGGAGAGGGAGGAGAGGGGGCGGGAGGAGGTTTTTCAGACAACATGTGCAAAGGCCCTGTAGCAGAAGGGAGCAGAGCAGGTAGGAAGGGACTAAAGGGAGTGGGCTGATATCTGATGTCCAGATCTTAAGAAAGGCAGGGGTCAAGATGAAGCTGGACATACTAATGAGCCACACTGTGTGGAGGCTTGCAGGGCATGGCAGAATTTGGTCCCAGCCTATAACAATGGGAAGCCACTGGAAAAATTTCAGCACATCAGAATGAGGCTTCAGAAAGATCCGGTGTGCAAGTTGGTGTAAGACTTGTGAGCCCATCCTGTGGCAAGGACCAGGGTACATCCCCAGCACAAGCCCTGCACCCTGCACAGGTGGGGCCTTACTAGGTCACTGTGGCCACCCACTGGATGGAGGAGCCCGAGCAGAGGCCGGTGGGCCGTACTCACAATCTCCCACATGGACTGGGCTGGCATGCAGGAGTCGCAGTGCACCAGGGACTCTGTGGACTGCGGGAAGGTGTTGGGGACGCTGTAGCTGAAGCACTGTCCTAGGCATGCCCTGTGGGAGGAGAGGTCACCCGTGCCATGTCACTATGGGGGATAAGGGGGACAGCCCCGGTCTCCTCACCTCCCACCCGTCCCCTGGGGCCCACCTGTTCTGGATGGACTTGGCCTCACAGCCGCTGTGGCCCACGATCTGGGTGATGTTCTTAGCTTCGCACCAGGCACTCTTGTCTGGGAACAGGGCCAGCTTGTTGATGGGTGGGGGGGCAGCCAGTAGCATGGCAGGGAAGACAGCCCCCACCAGGACCTGCAGCATCGTGCCCGTGGCCTCCAGAGTCCTGGAACAGAGCACAGGTGGCAGGTGAGACCCAGCAGGGCCCAGAGGCCAGGCAGTGGGGTTCAGCAGTGGTAACAAGTACAGGCCTAGAACTTGACCCCTGGATCCTTCCACTCTTCCACTCACTAACCAAGTACAACCTTGGACAAGTTACTTTTTATCTCTGTGTCTCAGTTTGTCTAAAAAGCAGAGATGCCCTGCATGGCAAAGAATTGGTCCAATTGCACCCAACGTAGTGGCACACGCCTGTAATCCAGCTATTCAGGAGGCTGAGGCAAGAGGATCACAAATTCAAGGACAGCGTGGGCAACTTAGTGAGACCCTGTCTCAACATAAAAATTAAAAAGGGCTGGGATGTGTTTCAATGGTAGAGTGCCCCTGGGTTGGGTCCCCAGTACCAAAAATAATGATAAAAAAAATAGGCTGGGGGGCTGGGGCTGGGGCTCAGTGGTAGAGCACTTGCCTGGCATGCGTGAGGCATTGGGTTCGATCCTCAGCACCACATATAAATAATAAATGAATAAAATAAAGATCCATCCACAACTAAAAAAATTAAAAAAATAAATAGACTGGGTGCGGTGGTGCCCACCCATAATCCCAGTGGCTCAGGAGGCTGAGGCAGGAGGATCAAGAATTCAAAGCCAGCCTCAGCAACTTAGTGAGGCACTAAGCAACTCAGCAAGACTCTGTCTCTAAATAAAATACAGAAAGGGCTGGAGATGTGGCTCTGTGGTTAAGTACCCCTGGTTCAATCCCTGGTGCCAAAATAATAATAATAATAATGATGACGATGATGATGATGATGTAAGAAGAAGAAAAAGAATTGGTGCATTTGCTAAACAAGACACCAAGGATTCAAGTCCATGTCCAGCAGTGAGCTCCCTCTCACTTGTGCTGAAGTGTAGCTCGTTGGGAAAGCTGGCGTCTAGTGTGTGCAAGGCCCTGGATTCGATCCCCAGCACCACACACATGAAAAACTGTCCACAAGGCCCGAGGGGTGAGCCACCCACCACGTCTCCTGCACAGTCACTGCCATGGCCATCAAGATTCCTTCTGATGCTGAGGAAACTTAACCTTTATGTCACAGTGAATTCTTACGCCACCCCAGTCAGACATATTTCTTTCTCGGATGCCTCTCCTGAGCTTGAGTCCACAGGGCCCTACACACAACATTACCACCAGCTCCATTCTGCTAATCTCCTGAAATAGGAGGAAGGAGCGTATACCAAGACAATGCCCGAGTCTGCCAGAAGATGGCGCTGCAGGACAGTCTGTGTCCAAAGGATTCATTTCCTCAACTTCAAGTTTCCCCTGGGTTTCACCCACTCACTCGCCACCACCACCACCCCCCCGCCTCAAAAAGAGTGGTATGGGCAGATGGGGAGAGCTTTCAAAGTAAGGGCAGTGCCTGAATGGGGTATCCAACCCTCTAGACAGGGCACTGGGGAAAGGGTACACATATGCTATGTGAGCCTGCACTCAGCCTCAGTTTCTCCACCTGTAAAATGTGTGTGCTGCCCTAGGCAGGTGGTTTCCAAGCCCAACAACTCATCAGAATTCCCTGGAGACCTGTGGGGTGAAATCTCTAGGGTAGGCTGGGGTTCAGCGCCTCCAACAAACTTCCCAAGAGTAGTTCTGCTGGGCAGTCAGACAGGAAGCTTCCAGCTCAAACAATCCTGGGTTCTGAGTCTTTAGATGGTCCTAAAGGTCCTGGGTGAAGCTGAATGGGGGGACAAGGACAGGTCCCACAGAAGCCCAGCCCAGGGGTGGGGATGGCTCAGGACCAGGCATCCTGTTCAGAACAGCCCTCATCTGGACCCACCTTCTTCAGAACAAGTGAGCCTGGCAGAGGCAGATACCTAGTCAAGTGTCAGGGAATGAGGGGGAGGGCTGGCCAGCTCCTGCAGTCGAAATCTGTGGGGGGATGGCTGAGCGAGGTCTTGCAGATAGGACACAGGCAGCCTGCAGGCATGACACTCCATAGCACTCGCTGTCCATCCAGCAGTCTCCCTCTCTCCTACCATTCTCCCTGCAAAGGCCTTGCTTGGGTCACTGGAGATGACCTCTGACCTCAGCCCAGCAGGGAGAACAGCAGCTAGCTGGAGGTAAGGTTGGACAGTGTGCCCCCAACCCAAAGGAGTTCCTGCCATGACGCACGCTCTCATCTACACATATCCTGTCTCACTCAGAAGATCCACGGGAAAGCCCAGGGCTTCAGTACAATCAAGAGAGTAGACCCGCTCCCAACGTGCAGCCTGGCTGCTATACAACAAGCCTGGCATCCAGGAGGCTTCCTGACCCCCAGCAGGGCCTCTGCCCTCTCTAGGGAATCATCTTGAGCCAAAATCTGAACACGGAGCCAGGCATAGTGGTGCACACCTGTAATCCCAGCATCTTCGGAGGCTGAGACAGGAGGATCGCGAGTTCAAAGCCAGCCTCAGCAACGGCGAGGCGCTAAGCAACTCAGTGAGACCCTGTCTCTACATAAAACACAAAATAGGGCTGGGGATGTGGCTCAGTGGTTGAGTGCCCCTGAGTTCAATCCCCAGTACCAAAGAAGAAAAAAAATCTGAACACAGTCCTCTTAAGAGGCCAAAGGCGACCAGGGCAGGGAAGATCCAAGGTCTCTGCAGGACCTGGGGTTAAGAGGAGGGCTGTAATGAAAGTGGCCTGTGTGGGGGCGTGTACCAGACTGAGACTGCAGGTCGGGTCCAGGCTAGAGCCAGTGGAGCTGAGGCTGCTGCGGAGGTTAACAGCAGGCTGCCAGGAGGCAGGATGCTGTGAGCTTGGGAACAGTCACTGGCCCAGAGATCAGGCACTGTTCATTAGGGTCAGGTTTGGCGCAAGTTGAGAAGAAATGGGTACACTAAGGCAGAGGATCACCTCCCTTCTTCCTCTCCAGTGTCCAGTGGAGATGTAATCATCAGGGCAACCCATGCCCGCAGAGGGATGCTGTAACCCAACCTCATACCCTGGCCAGGCCCTCGGAGCAGGGTACTGGGGCCACCCTCAGCTTCCTCAGGCCAGCAGCCCTGAGCTCCAGCAGATTGACCCGACTCCCACCAGTCATGAGGCCCCTGGAGTCTCCAACCCTGGAATCCTGGACCTCCCACCTAGGAGCCATGTGGCCGCCAGAAGTAAAGTTCGCCTCTGGAAACCACCTTCCACAACCCTAAATGGGGAACAGAGCATCTTCCTTGGAGAATAACTGAGAGGACCCTGTGAAAGCACCCAGCATCCAGGAGGCACCAGTGAGGCCTGCTCTCTTCCCCAGGGGGCTCATGGGAAAGTCCAGGCAGCATCAGAGCCCAAGCTAGGCTGGGGTGGGAGGAGGCCAGGCTGGGGAGCCTCTCCCACACACGTCAGGGCGCATTCACCTCCTCCTGCCCTGTTGCCCTGCCCTGCCCTGCCCTGCCAGGAAGAGCCTAGGCTGCCCCCCATCAGTGGGTGGGCTCTTTGTTAGCAGGTTTTATTATTTGTTGGTTTATACTTTTTTGTTTTTTCAACAGCGACTCAGCTGTTGGACCTTCCTTCCTGAGCCTCCAGCCTCGCCCAGATTCTCAGCTCTTCCTCCCCGCCCTGGAGATCACGCAGCAAGTCATGGGACTCCTGAGTGCCAGGGCGGGAAGGGAGGCCACCACCCCAGATTTGCAGAGCCCCGAGGCCCCCAGCAGGTCACCTGAGCCATGTCCTCCCCTGGGTCATTCTGTTCCCTGCAGTTCCTCTCCAAAGCTCTCCTCTCCCCTACCAAGTGCTTTCCGGGATGGAGGGAGAGGCAACAGGAGCGGGTACAGGGGCCCAGCTCCCACCTACTTGGGAGCTCAGGGTCAAGGGGAAACGGTTTTGAGCAGGGGCAGCCAGAGATGGCAGTGAGAGGGGTCCTTAAACAGAGGTCCTTAATCGTGGATGGAGAACAGCACTGCACGTGGTGGATGACATGGTGGGTGATGAAGGGACTCTGGGTGGAGGGCAAGGCCTGTGCAAAGGCCAGGAGGGAGATCATGGCTGCCAGCCTGCACGTCCTCTCTGGCCTCACAGAGAGGGCTGGTGAGGCACTGGTCCAAGTGCTTCCACCTGAGCCAAGGGATTTGGTCCTTATAGTGCCCCACGGGACAGATGCCCCCTTCCCCACTCCAGAGATGGAGGCACAGAGGGCTGAGACTGGCAGGAGCTCACACCACTAGTAAGTAGGAGAACTGAGACTTTGCCCCAGCCAGTAGCAGGTGGGCTCCCCGCTGCCCCTGCACATGAAGTCACCAAAGAGAGGAGCGAGAAATAGCCATGGTGGAGCACCCGGGATGGAAGGAAGGGACTCCAGCTGGAGGAGGCTGTGGCCGTGCTCTTGCTCCTGCTAGCACTTTGGTGTCCAGCCCCTGCCCAGGCTGGGACCTGGGGGCCCCCACATACCCAAGTTCAAATCCCATTCCTGGCTCCCTGCAGACAAGCACGAAGCCATGGCAGACCCTGGCTCCTTGAGGCCTCGGCAAAGGGATGGGACTGTCCTTCCCCACAGGGCTGCCTGACCTTGAAGGAGGTGTCCTTAGCATAGGTGGGTGCCTGACCAAGCCCACTCAATCACCCACCCACCGTTCCCTCCCAAATCCAAGCCTTCTGATTCCTCAGAGGCTTCCTGCCACTGGTTCTGAGTTGCCACCACACAGACAAGAGGCCCCAAGGGGCTGACACCAGCTGGCTCATTTCGGCACTGTGGACACTGAGGCACAGGTCAGGAAAGTGACCAACCCATACCTCCCACTCTGGGGAAGAGGGCAGTGAGCAAACAGAAGACCAGCCCTGGGGCTTCCGGTGCAAGGGTAGAGGGAGGGCCTGGTTCAGAAGGTCACTCAGGAAGGCAGGGCGGTGGGCAGCAGGGACACCTTGAGCTTCAGAGCAGGCCCAAGAGCCACACCTCGCAGAACTGGCAGTTTCTCAGAAATGATGGTCAGAAATGCAGAGGCCTGGGCCTGGCCCGGGTAGTCTGAACCCCCAGCCTGGGCTATGGCCCAGGCATCTGTATGTGTGCTCCCCACATGATGCTGAAGCCCAGCCAGGCCAGGAGCCACAGCCCCTCAGCTCCCCAGGACAGGGGCCCCTCAGCCCACCACCTGGGTCCTACCACCTGCAATAGCATCCTAAATGCACCAGAGGGGCCCAGATTTCAAGTTACACCTCCTCCAGCTTCCATCCACCATGAAACTCTTTGTGTAGTAAAGAGGTGACTTTGTGTAACAAACAGTCCCCATTTTCTCTTTTGGTAAGCTGACTATTCAGGGTCAGCTGAGGTTCGGATCACCAGGATTTTCAGGGTAGATTTGTGACTACTCACCTGTCTGCCTTCCTTCCCGACAATGTGCTGGCATGCAGGCACACACGCGTACACACACACACACACACACACACACTGGGCACATCTCTGGTTGGAAAAGCAAGCTTCTCCCTGCAACTTCAGCTCCTGGAGGAAACTCCCTCACATCTGCCCCAGCTGACTCCCGATGCTTCTACCTGTAGACTCAGCAATTCGGTGACATGAAAATAGACACACTGAGCATGTGGGGTGGTAGCTGATTCAAACCCAGTGCTTCCCACCCCCCTTTTCTTCTTTACCTGCACCCCCACCACACCACACACACACACACACACACACACACACACACACACACACACAGCAGAGTCTGGGTCTCTTCCATTCCCCATAATTCAGATTTTAGCTGAGCCATTTGAACCTTTCTGTGCCTTGGTTTCCTCATCTGCAAAGTGGGAGTCGTGACTAAACCCACCCCACAGGGCAGCCAGGAGAATTAACCTGAAGTGTACATGGAACCCTCTGGACAGACTGCCCACCATCAGGTTCTCTTATCTGTCCTGGCCTTTGTCTCTTCAGATCCTGAATGGGTCCTGAGAATATCTCAATCTGGGGATGCATCTGGATGTAGGAGACCCCTTGAGGTGAAATTCAAAACAGAGGACAGCTGTGAAGGGTTTTAGAAGCCATTGGGTGCCACCTAACATGAACCCGGGCAGCAGCTGCGCAAAGATCTACAGACTCTCCCCATGAGCCGCTCATAGACAGGGCCCTGGAGAGAGCAGCCCCCTCCAGATCAGCTTTGGAAAACAGGCTCTGCCCAGTGCCAGGCTGCGCATGCGGCTGGCCCAGAGGGTGTGGCGTTGGTGGCCAGCCCTAGGCGTGGGGATCAGCAGGGTGGGGCAACCCTCCAGGTCTTGGAAGGAATACAGGGACTTCCTAGATGGTGCAACTGAAAATGCTGCTTGGGGAGGGGGCAAAGCGGGAGCAGGCCTGTGATCCCCTCACTCAGGTCAGACCTCAGCCATGTCCATACAGCAGGAATGCCTGGGCACTCTGGGTTCCCACCAGGCTATTTCGGCCAAAGTTTTCATGGGTTTATTGTGCGCCTGAAAGCAGGACAGTCCAATGGTCACAGACCAAGCCACTGGCCATTTGCTTTACTTCCCTAAGTCTCACATTTGCCACCAGTGAAACAGGCAGCATGGCCTGGGAATGTCTATCTTAACACATTCCCTAGGGGAGAATCTGGCTCTGGAGAGTTGTTTAAGGCCACTGTGATTCCAATTCCACGACCCCAGTCTCATAGTGGCTTTCTTCCATCCTTCAGCACTGGGGAGGTTGGAGCTGGGCAGAGCATGAACCAACTGTCCTGCAGGCAGACACACAGGCTAAGCCCATGCCACCCAGGCCTGCGTGCCTGCCTTTGCCAGGCAGCTCCACCTTCCAGCCCTGGCTACCTCTGCTGGTCCCCCAAACCAGCTACCAGCCCTCCTACCCACAGACCCTCCTCCTACAGACCAAAAACAGCCTCGGAAATACATCCATGCTAATAAGCTGCTGCAGGGCCTGCACATCTGCTCTGCAGAAGTCCCCGCAGACCTCACCAACAACCCTGCCCGCTCCAGCAGCCTCCGACCCTTGTGGCTGCGGGTGGGGGAAGGAGCTAAACTCAGTCTGAAATTTCGTTTTAAAATGATGAGGCCAAATCCCCAGCTAATGCAGAGCGCTCACTCCCCTGTCCACCCCTCCAACACACAGGCCCAGGAGACAGGTCCGCCATGCAGGGGTGGGGGTCACCAAGGAAACGCTCCAGCCTGGCCTCTTCTTTGGCCCTAACTCAAGGCAAACCACGCCCAAGCAGCCCCAGCATCTGGGGGAGTCTCAGGAGGCTGGCAGTTTAGACAGTAACAAAGGGCAAGGGGCTCCTTGTTGACAAGTTACTTCCCCACCCCCATCCTGTGCCAGCGGGTTGTTTTCCTGGGGTGCTCCCGGTTAGGGACTGGTGGCCTCCAGCTGGGTGAGGGCCTCAGAAAATCTGGAAATGTGTCCTTCTCCCCTGATGCCCGCCAAGCGCGCTGGCCACCCAAGGCCAGCAGCTGCCCCCTTTACTGAGGCTTGTAAAAGATCAGAATCGCCCCGCCCTGGGAGCGGGCCAGGGGGCAGGTGGCCGGCAGCAGGATCCTGTAGTGCACACTGCCTCGCAGGGATGGAATTCTTAGGAGAACTGAGCCCCCGGAAAGGCTAGCTCTCTCTGCCCCAGTCTCAATTCAAAGGAGATGACCCAGGCCAGGCCCGGGGGTGGGGGGCGGGAGGGTTTTGCGTCTTTTACGAGATCTAGGAAACTATCCAGGAACCCACCTGGGGGGACCCGAGCCTCCGATCCTGGGGGACCGTCGGAATCGGAGGGTGGGGGTCAGCGAGGCGCTCAGATTGAGCAGACTCCCACAGAGGGCAGCGCGGCCAGAGAAGAGAGAGAACATGAAGACAGAGACGGAAACCCAGGGAAACTGAAAACGCAGGCAGGAGGGGAAACAGACCGAGGGGCAGAACCAGCGCGTAGGGGCGGAAATGGAATGATGGAGCCACAGGGCCACACGGGTGCGGAGAGAGACGCCAAGACCAGGGCAGAAGGGGCGCAGAGGGTCCGCGGGCGGAGAGGCTCCGGGCAGCGCGGGGAGGCCCGGCAGAGCCGCAGGACGCGCGAGCCCGGCGGCCGAGCCCCGGTGTTGCCCGGCGCCCGCGCGGCCCGCCCGGTTCTCCTTCGGCCGCGCATCCTCCTCCCACTTTCCCTCTGGGCCGCGGAAACTCCTGCCGACGATCGGAACCCCGAGCGAGGCTGGGAACGCGTTCAGGGCTCGGCGGTGCCCCTGGCCGCTCCGTGCCGCGCCCACGTCCCCAGCGCCCGCGGCCGGAGTCGCCCCGCCGGCCCGTGAGCTCCCGGGCTCGGTGGCGGCGCCTGGCGTGGTGTCCGCGGCCGCCCGACGCGCAGCTGGCGGTGGGGGCGCGGCGCAGCGGCCACGGCCGAAGCCTCCGGTACCGGGCGCCCGCGTGCCGGCCCGGCCGGGACTTACCGCGCGCGGCGGCAGAGAGCGCGGCGCGCCCGCCGGTCCTCGGAGCTGGATGTGAGCCGGGGTCGCAGGCCGGGGCGCCCCGGGAGGCTGGGCGAGGCGGCCGGCAGGGCTGGCTGCGCTGCGCGCCGTCTGCGGCCCGGGCGGGCGCGCGGTGCGGGGGAGCGGCGAGCGGAGCGGCTCCGACGTCAGGGTGTCTCGGCTCCAAATAGGGAGCGCGGGCGGGGGAGCGAGGGGAGGGGCGGCGGCCGCGCGGCCGCTCCCTCCAGGCGCGCAGGAGGGGCGCCGCGCCCGCCCGGCCCCCGGCCCCTCTCTCCGCCCGCCTGCCCGCCCGCGCTTGGCCGGACCTCGGCGCGGCCCGACGGCCGGCGCCGCAGACACAGGACAGCGAGCCGGGCGCCCCAGCCGATTCTCAGGCGCCCTCCCCGGGTTTCTCTGCGCTTCAACTTCTCTCCGCCCGACTTTTCCCGAGACTGAGCTCTCAGGCTGTGCCAGGCCTCGGGGTGACAAAGATGGAGGTGTCCTTTTTATGGGAAACGGGCATTCTTCTTGCTCTGAGAATGGGGCGCTCGAGCCCACCGAATCCCGGCACCGGGAGCCCATCGCACAGTGCAGTCCTGCGGTGCGCCCATCCCATCCGCTCCTGGGCTTGCGGCCAGGTTCGGGTTTATGCTGTTTCTACCCGGGTGTCATTCCACCTCTGATCTGCTCCAGGCACTTGGCTTAGGCATCCCAAGAAGGGTCTGAGAGCCCCAGAAAGGACTATTCCGAACTAGAAGGCCAGAAAATGACTCATTTCTCTGGCTCCTGGGGAAGAGTGGGATGCCTGGTCCAGGGTCCAGCCTTACCTGGGCAGGCTACTCGTCGAATCGGTGGGCGCTGTGGTGGATTGTGGTAGGACCCGTCTCTCCCAACGGAGTGGGAAGATAGCTTTGCTCTCCGAAAGTGGTAGTTCCCCGTGGGACACAGCTGTTGGACGTGGGGAATTGGTTTATATCATAGTTACCTATGTCCCTAGGCTGGAAACTCCCAGATGGACTCCTCACCTGCTCATCTGATGTCACAGGGTTGCCAGGCATCCTAGGTGGCTCCTGGTGGCCCAGCGATAACCCCTAGTCTACCCCAGCCTATCTACACTCTCCAAACACAGCAGCGTCTTGCTGCTGCCCGTGGTGTGCCACCTGCCTTGGGTTTTCTTCCCCTCCCTTGACCTCCCGGTAAACTCATTCTTCAAGCACCATATTGGAAAGCCTTCCCAAGACCCTCAGGAAGCTGCCAGTTCTTTCTCCTCCAAGAGTGATCCTGCAGCACGGGACCTGTCTATCCATGCTAATCTCCCCTTAGAAAAACTGTGCACATCTCTTCCTCCAATTAGATTTTGGGCTCCTCAAAGGCAGAGCTCATGTGCTTCAGGGTCCCCAGTGTGTAAGGGCCCAGAAGAAATGTACAACATACTTGGTTGAATCAAGTAATTATCCCCCCCAGATTGGTTTTTCCATAGGATAATTATAATAACAATTGTAACAGCTGCAGGAATTGAGCACCTTACCAGGTGCACAGCCTCTTTCTAAGCACTTTCCACTTTCACATTAAATCTATTAGGTACTATTGTTATTCCCACCTAATAAATGGGAAAAAAAGCAAGGCCTAGAGAGAGGTTAAGTAGCTCATCTAAAATCACACAGTGGGAGGCTTGAGACTGGAGGATCACAAGTTCAAGGTCAGTCAGGGCAACTTAGTAAAACCCTCTTTCAAACTAGAAACTCAAAAAGGGCTGGGGAGGTAGACCAATAGTAGAGCACTTGCCCAGCTTGTGCAAGGCTCTGGGTTCAAGCCTCAGCACTATAAAATAAGTAAGTAAATAAAGTCATACAGTAGAATACCAGCTAATGTCTCTCAGATAACCATGCCCTACAGAAACCAGTCTCACTGCACTAGATGCAGTAAGCACTCAGGATCATTCTCAATGTGAAGGTCTACATTTTGGAAGCACTGATTCCCACACTGCAGGAGGCTCACTGAATCACACACAGCTCCAGGGGCAGGAGGATGCAATTCCACTTAGCACCCTTGACAGTGCAGCCCACCCCTCTCTCAAACACTGGGACGTTCTAGAACGCCAACCACCTAATCAAGGATGTGGGGTTTGGAGTTGAGTCATGTCTATCTGGTGAGGACGAGGAGGACTGTAATGTGGGCAAGGGGCCCAGAAAGGGACGTGTGAATAATACCTATAGACAGCTACCATCCTGAGCCAGGCATTAGACGAGGCGCCACATTGCCATGTCTCATTGAATCCTTACCACAGTCCCATTGCTGTTCCCATTGGACAGGCCAGAAAAATCAAGTCACCAAAAGTGTAGTTATGTGCTCAAGACCACATGGCAAGTGAGTGACAAAGTCTGGACTTGAACCCACAGCCCAGGCTCTGGGCCCGCCACGCCCTTTTGGCTGCCTCCTGCCCCTCCCATCAGGCTGCAGTGCGGGGATGCAGTGGGCCCAGGGTAATGGGGCCCAGCGGGAAGGCAGAACCTGGCAAGTCAGAATCTCCAGGCTCCAGGAGGTGCACCTGGTTGGCAGTGCTGCTCCAGCTGCCCTGACAGGCCTGGCTGGCACAGGGCACGGGCCCACAGCCAGAGCCTGCTGGCCCTGGGCCAGCCTCTTGGGGCCGAGGTAATGTGGGGCCCAGAGCTGGGGCTAAGGGCTGAAAGCCCCTCTCCCCAGCTCATTAGCAAACATCTGGGCTCAGGAAAATGACCGACCTGGAATGTGACTGGGCTGCAGGGAGCTGCTCCCTCCCTGAGTCCCGGGAATGTGAGCTCCCTCCCGCAGGGCACTGGCTCGGGCCAGCTGTTTCCTCCAATCCTGTCAGTCTGGGCTCCACAGGGGTCCAAGCCTCTGCACTCTTGCAAGAGAAAGAGAGAAAACAGGCAGAAGGCCTTCCTTTCAGGCCCAAGGTCCCCCCACCATCCTCAAGATGAAGACAGTGTGGCCACTCAAGGTGGGAGGTTCCTGCGGGAGGGCAGCTCCCTGCTTGGACTCTTCCCTCCATCACCCAGTGACTATGGGACTCTGTGCAAATGGTTTCATGTCTGTGCCTGGGTTTCCTGATCCATATGATAACAGTTGGTAATGGTATGTGCTCCATTGGGTTGTTGCCATTTATCTAGCAAATATCCATTATGCCTACTATGTTCCAGACAGCCACAGAGGTGTTGGGGACATAGCAATGGACTAGGCCAATAAGGTCCCAGCCTTCAAGAAATTTGTTCATGGATTGTGATGGTGCACACCTGTAATCCCAGCTATTCAGGAGGTTGAGGCAGGAGGATCATAAGTTGGAGGCCAGCCTCAGCCAACTTATCAAGACCCCGTCTCAAAATAATAAAAAGGGCTGGGGGATGTAGCTCAGTGGTAGATCGCTTGACTAGTATGCACAAGACCAGGGGTTCCATCCTCAGTAACACACACACACACGAAGTTTATATTCTATAGAACCTAAGAACAGAGGGGCAGAGAATGTAGCAAGGAAACGGATAGTGGATTTCACAAAATCAAAGTGTTATGAGAGAACTAGCCCCGAATGGATGATGTGATAGGAGAGGGAGGGATTTATTGAGAAGCCTCAGACAACATCTCTAAGAGGTGACTTTTTTTTTTTTTTTTTTTTTTTTGGTACTGGGGATTGAACTCAGGGGCACTCGACCACTGAGCCACATCCCCAGCCCTATTTTGTGTTTTATGCAGAGACAGGGTCTCACTGAGTTGCTTAGCACCTCGCCATTGCTGAGGCTGGCTTTGAACTCGCGATTCTCCTGTCTCAGCCTCCCTAAGTGCTGGGATTACAAGCATGAGCCACCACGCCCGGCTAATAGTTACTCTTTTTTTTTTTTTT
>PVHX01013510.1:0-54444 GCA_004024805.1 Geosciurus inauris | reverse complement strand
TCAGCGGACACAGTGCCCGCCGGACAGAGGGCCCATGCGCACGTGCGACTTACAGGATGGGCCTCTGGAGTGAACGGTGGGGAAGGGGCAAGCCGAGAAGCCAGAGGAAGCGGGACCTACCTCACTCTTGTCGGTCCGGGTGGGGAAGACAGGGAGTGGCTCAGGAATTCTCTTGGTCCGAAGGGCCTGCCTCAACCGCAGTGCGGAAGAAGTTCAAAGCCCTCCCGGGTTTTGGCACCATTTATGTAAAATTCACATGACCAGGAGAAGATGAATTAAGCCACTCGGCAAGGCTTTATTGGAAGGTGAGCCCTCGGACCATTTCCCCGTCCATCAGAGCGGGTCGGGAGAAATGGCGTTGGAGATTCCGTGCATAGAGTATTTCAAGAAAACCCGGTCAGGAAGGGGAGGGGTTGGGTACAGGAAGAGAAGGCCATAGTCCTTCCTGATGGGTCAGGAAAACTCGCTGATTGACAGGAGGCGTGTCCACTAGTGACGTCACATCTGGCTTGCAGCTCTGCTGACCAGCTTCCTTATTTGGGCATCTTGGACCCTGACCAAACCTGACACTTCCCTTTACTGGTTTTCACTTTTTTTCATTTCATCTTTATGGAATATTTTGTTGAGAATATTCTGTAGTACAGGCTTTCTAGTTTTGATTTCTTTTAACTTTTTTATCATAGAAGTTTTATATTTTATTTTCAAATCTGAAGCTTAATTTTTGTGGATATAGAATTCTTGTTTGGCATCCATTATCTCACAGAGCTAGTATGTATTATTCCAGGAACTCCTAGCCCTGAGTGTCTGGGTTGTGAAATCACCTGAGATATAAATTGGTTTCCCCCTATATGTAATCTTATACTTTTATCTCACAGCCTTTAAAATTCTATCATTATTCTATAGGTTAGGCATTTTCATTATAATATGCCTTGGTGGTATTGTCCTGTAATTTTGTATACTTGGGTTTCTATAAGCCTCCTGTATTTGATTTTCCATTTCTTTCTTTAGGTTTGAAAATTCTCCAACATTATTTCATTGAAATGATTCTGCATTCCTTTGGTTTGTATCTCCTCATCTTCATCTGTTGCAATAAATCTTAAATTTGGTCTTTTCATGTTAACCCATAATTCATGGAAGTTCTGTTCATTGTTTCCTACCTTCTTCTCCGTGTGGTCAACTTCATTTTCAAGATTATATATTTTTTATTCATTGCCTAAGGTTCTGTCTTTCATGTGGTCTAGTCTCTTGTTGATGCTTTCCATTGAGTTTTTAATTTTGTTTATTGATTCCTTCATTTTGAAGATTTCAGCTTGATTTTTTTTCAGAATGTCTCTTTATTGAAGTGATATTTCACATCCTGAAAGGTCTCTGAAATGTATTTCTGCTTTCACTCCTTACATTATTCTTTACATCATGGATTATTTTAACTATGTACATTCTAATCTTCTCTGACATTTCTTCTACTCTGTTGTCAATGGATTCTATTATTGGAGCATCTTGGTTTGTTTGGGGTACTTTGTTCCCTTCTTTTTTCATACTGTCTGTGTTTCTGCCCATTTATCTCTGTGGATATGAGGCAGTACAGTTTCTAACCTGTAGATTTATAGTGTCCCTAAAGTTTATAGTGCCGTGCTTTTAAGGGAAGACCAATATTAAAACCACCCAATGCAAACGATATAGTCTTAAGCCAAATAACTCCTATTAATACATCTACACTTTTGTCACAGTAAAGAGAAATGATGTATTCAATTATTTTCTACAATATAAACAGTAAGTTTTCAATAGATTTACCTTTTCAAGTAGTAGACAAAGAGAAAACAGAAGTGGTGTAGAATGTGATGTTTATGTGAAAGGAGGAGACTAAGATAAAATAAACAATAATAGGAAAAATGAAAGAGGAACTAATAGAGGTTGGCTTTATCAGGAGAAAAGAGAGAAAGAGAATTGAGGGAAATAGATAAGTGAGAGTGTGTGTGTGTGTAAATATATATATATAATTTTTTAAAAAATAAAAAAAGAAATGTAAAATAAAATAATACACAACAAAACTGTAATATACTATTCAGACATCTCTGTCCTCAATAAACTGATCCATGAAAAATACTTGGTTTCAAATATAATAGAAATATGAGAGAGAAAAAATGAAAGGATCTGGATGAGCAATTGAAAAATAGTTTCCACTGGAGTTTCTCAACTTCCCTTATCAGCAGTTAGGTATGGATTTTGATGCTAGCTTCACCCTCAGGGAGTTTGGAGGTGCTAGGGTGAAAGGGTTAGTCCTGGAGGCAGAACACTTGGAGGCATGGTGCAGACTAGGTATGCTCCAGTCTCTTTACTGTGTGCCAATTGGTCTGAAAATTTTACATTAGTGTACATCCACGGCCCAGCAATTGTCAGTACATCTTGGAAGACTGCACACCAGGAAGCTCCTTTGGGTTCCATTCATGTGGTGTAGGAGACTGTTCTTAGCCCCTTATGTTGCCTGCAAATCCCACAATTTCTGTTGTCTGGTTTAGTCTCCAAATTCAATCTTTCCTGCCCTGGCCTTTTGAATTTTGGGTCAGTCACTTCTTTCCCAGGAATACTAGAGGGCTGGGCACCAGGAACTGCACACCTGTCATCAATCTGTGTGCTGGGCCCAGCAGGTCTGATGGCTAAAAGGCATGTGGAACTCAACTGTTCTGTGTCAGGTGAATCAAGACCTGGTGCTGAGACCTGTGAGCCAGACAGAAGCTGCAAGTGATTGGCCTGTTTAAGGACTAGGGAGTTGGAAGACTGGAGACTGGAGACCCAGAGGGCCCTATTAGGTGCCAGAGTGATGCCAGGCCTGGTGGAACCAGGGAACAAGTACTGCTGGACTGGAGAGGGAGTCAGAGACCAGGCTGTTGCCAGGACCTGGCAAGTGCCAGCCCAAGTAAATCTGGGAACCTGGTGGAAGCCAGACTGGCTGGTTGGGTGAGCTATAGAGAAATATGCCCACACCTCCTCATCTAACATTCTAACCTGCTGTAACCAGCCATGTCAGTCTCTGTGAGCCTCAGGAATTATGGAGCTTGGGAGAGCACAGATCTTTCCAGCCTCTCAAAATTGTGTTTCCCTGGGCAAAATGCTCCTAGTTTCTGACTTTCACAGGATATATGGATTCAGACAGGCCCATGCTGACCTTGCCGCAAACCATAAACTCATGGATATGGGTTTCAGTTTCCATGGGCCCCGCCACATTGCACCCCCAAGATGGCTCCTAGATAACAGATGATCAATAAACACTCATGCCAAGTTATGTAGTCTGTGGTTTGGCTAGGGCAAACAGCCCCTCGAGTCTTGGGATTTTTTACTGTAAGTCTTAGGAAGACATGTTATTCTCAGTATTCTCACTGTTTGAGTTCTAGGTAGCCTAGCTAAGAAAAACACTACCTTACAGTAATCTGATATCTTTAACACCCCACCCCATCCCCCAGATCATTCTGTTTTATGGGTAGTATTCCATTGCGTATATATGTCACATGTCACATTTTCTTTATTCATTTATATGTTGAAGGGCACCTAGGTTTGTTCCATAGCTGTGATAACATCAGTGTAGCATGCTGATTTTAAGTACTTTGTGTATATACAAAGGAGTAGGATAGCTGGGTAGAATGATAGTTTTATTCTAACTTTTTTGAGTAATCTCCATACATCTTTACAAAGTAGTTGCATAATTTACAGTTCCATCAGCAATGTATGAGTATACGTTTTTCTTCACATCTTTGCCAACATTTATTGTTACTAATATTCTTGATTGTTGTCATTTTGACTGAGGTGAAATAAAATCTCAGTGTAGTTTTCATTCATTAAAGAATAGAAAGTCCAGCTATACTTTAATACAAAGAATAGAAGATACAAAAACCCAAGCTAATGACAAGGTCCCAAATAGAAATGGATAGGGCTAGGTCCCAAACTTCAACCTACAGACATTCACTGCTACAGCAAAAACAGAATTAACACAAAATATATTGATATAACACTTTTGAGGGAATCTTAATTTAGATAATTCTAGGACACTTTGGCAAGTGAAGACTATGCCCTACAAATGATGAAACATAAGAAAAAAAGAGAAATACTTTCTAACAGATGCATTAATTCAACACAGGGCTGGGCATGGTGGCATACACCTGTAATCCCAGCTGCTGGAGAAGCTGAGACAGGAAGATTGCAAGTTCAAAGGCAGCCTCAGCAAAAATGAGGACCTAAGTAACTCAATGAGATCATGTCTCTAAATAAAATACAAAATAGGGCTAGGGATGTGGCTCAGGGGTCGAGCACCTGTGAGTTCAATCCCCATACCCCACCAAAAAATCAACACAGGAATACAAGAAATATGAACAAACAATGTAACATGACACCTTCTAAAGTTTATAATTCACTAGCAACTGACCCCAATGATATTGAAGTGGATAAAATGTCAGAAAAAAATTTAAAAGAATCATAAAAATGATCAATGAATTCCAAGAGAACACAGAAAAACAATCAAACAGAAATCTTAAAAATGAAAAACATAATAAATCACATGAAATGTTGAAATGTAGCAGACTTAAATATTTAGAGAGAATGAAAGAAAAGAAAAGAAGTAAACATGATCAGAATATGCAAAAACTCTGGGACAACATTAAGAAACCAAATGTAAGAATCACTGGAATTGAGGAGGGTTTTGAGATGCAAGCTAAGGGAACTTATAACCTGTTCAGGGAGATAACAGGAAATTTTCCAAATCTTGAGAATGAGATAAACATCCAGATACAGGAGTCATTTAGAACCACAAAGAGACAAGATAAAAAAGAACATCTCTATTATACCTTATAATTCAAATGGCTAATATACAGAATAAAGACAGGATTTTAAAAGCCTCAAGAGAAAAACATCAGGGCACATTTAGAGGCAGGCCAATAAAAATCTCTTCTGATTTATCAGTACAAACTCTAAAAGCTAGGAGAGCTTGGAATGATGTATTCCAAGTATTGAAAGAAAATAACTGCCCAGCGAGTTGGAAGGATGAGGCAAGAGGATCACAAGTTCAAAGCCAGCCTCAGCAAAAGTGAGGCACTAAGCAATTCAGTGAGACTGTCTCTAAATAAAATACAAAATAGGGCTGAGGATGTGGCTCAGTAACCAAGTGCCCTGAGTTCAATCCTTGTTACAAAAAAAGAAAAAAGAAAAAGAAAGAAAGAAAATAACTGTCAATCAAGACTTCTAAATCCAGTAAAGATACCCTTCAAAATTTAAGAAGAAATAAAAACTTTCCAATAAATCAGAAACTAAAAGAACACATGACAACTAAACTGGTACTACAGAACTTAATGAAATTCTCCACACAGAAGAAATCAAAAACAAACTCCAGATCTCACAAATGCAAAAAATATCAACTGAAGAGTAGCTAAGGAAATGAAAAACAGGACTAAATTAAACAGCATAAGTGAATCAAAATGGCAGGAATTAATAAACATATCTCTGTGCTAACTAATGCAAATAATCTCAGATCTCCAGTTAAAAACATATACTGGTAGAATGGATTAAAAAATAAGGCCCAACCACATGTTGTTTGCAAGACACACACATTACAGGCAAATACAGCCAAAGGCTGAAATTGAAAGGAAGGCAAATGATATGCAATGTAGAAGGAATCCCCAAACAAGCAGGAGTAGCTACACTTATATCTGACAAAGCATATTTCAAACCAAAATTAATCAGAAGAGACAAAGAATGTTACTCATACTGGTAAATGGAACAATCCAAAAAGAAAATATAAAAATAATAAATATGCCTCAAACATGGATGCACCTAATTACATAAAAGGAAAAGCTAGTCAAATTTAAGCTTCAGATAGACCCCAGTACAATAATACTGAGTTATTTCACCACACCTCTCCCAACATTAGATATTTCATCTAGACTTAAACTCAGCAAACATTCTTTGGACATAAAAAATGTAAAATAAAATGGATACAATAGGCATCTATGGAATATTTTATACAACAAGAGTTGAATACACTTTCTTCTCAGTGACTCATGGAACCTTCTCCAAAATAGGCCATATTGTAGGCCACAAAGCAACTCCTAACAAGTATTGGAAAATGATAAAATTATTTGCATCTTTTAAAATCATAATGGAATAAAATTAAAAATCAGCACAAACCCCACAGAAACTATATAAAGTCATGGATATTGAACAATACTCTTTTGAATGATAAATGGGTGATAGAAAATATCAAGGGAGAAATTTTAAAATCCTTAGACTCAAATGAGAATAGTGATAAAACATTCCAGAACTTGTGGGACACTACAAAGGCAAATCTAAGAGGAAATTCAATAAATATGAGTGCCTCCATGAGAAAATCAGAAGGATCCCAAACAAATATCCTAATGATGCATATAAAGACACTTGGGGAAAAAAAACAACAACAATTGTGGTATATATGTGTGTATACCATTGTGTATATATACCACATTTGGTTTATCCATTCATTTGTTGAAAGGCATCTAGGTTTGTTCCATAGGTTAGCTACTGTGAATTGAGCTGTCATAAATATTGATGTGGCCAAGTCACTGTAGTATGCTGATTTTAAGTCCTTGGAGTCTAAACCTACGAGTGGGATGACTGGGTCAAATGGTGATTCCATTCCAAGTTTTCTAAGGAATCTCCATACTACTTTCCAGAGAGGTTGCCCCAATTTTCAGTTCCACCTGCCATGTATGTTTTCCCCTACATCCTCATCAACAATTATTGTTGTTTATCATCTCTAGCAATTAGAGAAATGAAAATTAAAACTAAGATTTCATTTTACTCCACTCAGAATGCTAATTATCAAGAATATAAGTAACGATAATTAAAAATGTGGTATATATACACAATGGAATATTACTCAGCCATAAAGAAGAATGGAATTATGGCATTTTCAGGTAAATGGATGGAGCTGGAGAATATGCTAAGCAAAATAAGCCAACCTCCCCACCCCAAAAATACCCACAAAAGCCACATGTTTTATCTGATAAGTGGATGCTGATCCATCATGGGGGCTGTATGTAGGGAAGAATGAACGAACTTTGGATTTGGCAGAGGGGAGTGAGGGGAGGGGAGGAGGTGTGGAGGTAGGAAGGAGGGTGGAATGAGATGAACGTTATCATCCTACATTCATATATGACTACACTACCTGTGTGACTCTGCACCACATACAGCCAGAGGAATGAGAAGTTATGTTCCATTTGTGCACAATGTGTCAAAATGCATTCTACTGTCATGTATAACTAATTAAAACAACAAATTTTAACAACTGTTTAAAAATTGCCTCATTTTCTTCTGCTGCCAGGCCTAGGAAGTGACAGATGTCTCATAATTTTCTGCATCCAATCTGGCCTGACTACCAATTGGGGAAATGAAAAAGGGTCTCCAGAGGAAACATAAACCATAGGACCCCAACTTAAGAGGCTGATTTTACAAAAGAGAAAAAATGGCTAAAATACCCTATGTATGAGGTTTTACCCCTCAAGCTCAAAAGAGCAGCTTTCCTTACTTCTTAGTTTCTGCCAGATCTCTATCTCTCCAAAGCTTACAGAGTTTGTAGAGCTTGCAAGACTTACAAGCCTTGCTGAGGTGATTTCCCAAATCCAGTTTGAGACCAAGAAAATAAAAAAGTGTCACTTTTAAATGCAAAGACCTAAATGGCTGGTTATATTACCTGCTCTTGAACTCTACCACCCTACTTTCTTAACAAGTTCCTCCCTACATGCTACATCACAGAAAGGGGAAAGTGGAATGATCTCATATACAAGTATTCTTTCCTTTGAGAATATTTACCTGAGGATTTCAGGACACTCACATTCTTTAGATATCTGGACTGACTCTAATCTGAGCCAAAAGTGCACTCTGATCTGATAAAAATGTTCTGCATGCTGTTTTATTAGAGTAGTTACTGCCATGTCATTTTTTTTTAGAACTTTTTAAATTCTCTATATTTGAGCTCATAGTTTTATGGTGAATTTATATTTTATCCTGTGTGCCCAAATTAATATCTTCTGATCGGTCTTATTCTATCTAGCTATAGAAGTTTTTAAACTCTGTTCAGAGGCCAGTTTTCAATGGTTAGCTCTCAAATACATTGGAAAATCTCCTTTTAAAAAAATCCTAAGAAAGCCATAGACACAGCAGTGTTGGGGATAAATCTGACAGCCATTGAGTACAAATGGCCACCTGAACCTCTGATTTCAGTGTCCACCATGGCTGTTGGACTTTCTACCTAACATTTTCAACTATATAGGCCTGCCCTATATTTAAGTCTTAATGTAAAATGTGATAGGCTCTATTTTAATTTCTAACAGTTTAAATCTAATAGAGGCTTTGATATACATCAGTAGCATTGTCTTCTACCTGTGGAGATCTACCTACAAAAAGCTGCAATTATATATGTTTCCTGTCTGGTTATTATATGTGTGCACACCTATGTAGTGTATTGCTGCATCTACATATGTGCTTGTGTCTGTGTATCATGTACATAGTATCAAAATTTTCATGGATAAATGAACACCTATAAACTAAAATTTAAACAAGAAATGAATCAAATACTTTTTAGTTCACATGACTTAAAAGTTTAATTTAAATTAGGAAAAAAATGGGAGTAACAATGTCTTTAGAATTACTTAATTCCAAGTTTTTCTAGGTCAGGCAATTAACAGTGTTAGTTTCTATAAAATATCTAGAATGTAATATCCATTGTTTCTAGGATTTCTCTTCAACAGGAAAGACACGGCTAGTTCAGTTAAAAATGATTAAATTAGATTTAACATCAACATTAATGGGATTAATCATAAATGTGTTTGTTAGAGAAGACATGATTAATTTACACAAAGTGCTAAAATATCAACTTCTAAGTATAAAATCAATTGCTCTTAACTTTTTAAATTCCATATTATAAAAATTATGTTTCTTGGCTCATAGCTATTATACAAACTAAATATGTTCTTATTCTTGTTAATTTCATTTTGTATTTTCCTTGTAAACTTTATAACTATTGTCTGTTAGTGCCTTACAAAAGTACAACTTCTAGAGTTAATTTGAATTACTAGGCTATCTCCTACAGGTCAGACGAGATATAAGACTGACTTTGTGTATTAATACTGACCCCATTTAATAAAAGGGGTGAAATAACTGTAAATTTATAAACATTAAAGTTAAAACCCAGTACTCTTACTTTAAGACTGGTGAAACTGGCTTGCTGGATTTTTAAGGACAAAACTTGGAGACCAAACTTAATGAAGTAAAAGGGTGAAGAAATAAAATAGCCAATACTTGGCTTTTGCCCTCTGAGGTTAGCTCAAACACAGGGAACAAGGGGATTTTGCTAAGGGCTTTATAACTCTGGGCCACATGACCTCACAATCAGGGGGATCAATAAGATCCTGGAGAACAGAAAGCTGACCAGGGCACATGCTGCAAAGAGGAGGGTCATTAGAGAGGGAAATGTCCCTGATGCTTCCAAGGGAAGTCATGTGGTCAATGAGACCTTAACCCATCCTGTCAGATGGCACTAGAGGAGCTAAGAGGCTTCTCAAGTTTCCAAGAGTGATGTCCTGAGGAAACTCAGCTGGCTCTTAATAATAGATAGGAACAAGTTTATTCAATTTAACCAGCTTGGTCTTAAAAAACTAGCAAAAACAGTTCTAATCAATGCTCAGCCATACCTGGGCATTTAAAAGAAAAGACAATATTTTATCAACTGGAAGTTAAGATGTACACTTGTGTCAACCTCACAGCCCTAGTGCCCCCAAATTCTGAGGCAGTTTTCCTTTGAGGCTCATATTTACCCCTGCCTACCAAAAATTGGACTGGTCTCTGTACCTTGGTCTGCCTTAGTCCTAAAACTGACATTTTACCTAATAACCAAAATGTGCTTATCCTGATAACAGTGCACACCAAATACAAGAGAGCCCTTCAGTTTATTCCCTTACTCACAGGGCTAGAGATATGCGCCAGGATTGGCATAGGAGCAGCAGGATTGAAATGAAGTCTGAAATGAAGGAGGTGGAAACTTACAGGGGAAAAAAGGCAACTTAGAACTATGATATTTCCCAATTTCCCTTATCTTCTAAAGTTCCCCTGCCTGCAAAAAATATCTGACAAATTTTTCCCATGATGTGGCTATGCTAAATCCTATAAAACTAGACCCTTCTTGTAACAAGTTGTCAATTTCCTCTTGAAAATGTGCCTTTCTGATGCTTAATAAAGCATTGTTAATCCATTGAGGTGTGTCTCTGTTTCATTTTCTTTTTTGTATTCTCTTTCATTTTCTTTCATCCATGATAGGAGTATGGGCAGGGAGGACATGGGAGATGCTGCACTTTCACAAATGAGTAAGATGTTGATCCTCATTAGCAGGAATACCCACATTTGGACTGGGCCTCAAGGAAGAGAGCTGGTGGAAGGAGGCAGAGGAAGAGAAATAGGGACTCCCCCTCATCACTATCTGCTATGGAGAAAGGTCCAGGGGCAGACAGACTCAGACCAAGCAGCTAAGGTTGTCAAATGGGTGATGGCAGGAATAGCTGAGATGGGGAAACTGTCATTGGGTGGGGGGTCAGTAGGTCTATACATCCAGCAGGGGCCCCAGGTTGGAGAAAGAAGATTGCAATGGCAGAACAGCTGAGAAAGCTTCTCTTGGACCCTTTCAAGGCCCCTATAGCATCCTCCAACTTCCTCTTTTGGACCCACTATCATTCCTCTGCAGCGTGTATATGTCTTCCTCCCCAGAATAAGAAGGCCTCTTAAGAGGTGGGGGCAGCCCTACTGGATGCCAGAACACCAGCAATGGGAGCAGCACGGCCATTATCATGGGCTTCTTTCTCTTGTGGAACCTCCATCGAGCAGCCTTGCGTGTAGGACAGCTCCCCCATGTACCACAGAAAGGCTTTTGGCTCTGCACCCCCTTGTCTGTCCCCTGGAAACCTAGGTGATAGGCATCCAGCCTTTCCTTAGCCCACTTCTTTGGCAGGATGGAGCAGCTATAGTGTGGCTTGGGCAACAATGCTGCCTGTACATCAACCTGAGCCTGAGTCAGTACATCTGCATCTGGGCTGTGGGAACTGCACTACAGCGGCATCAAAAGACAACTGCTTGGGAGAACCTGGGCGCTCTCTTGCAAGCTGTTTCTCTCCCTAGGCCCAGACCTGGACTGGAGGACATGGAGGTCTCCCTGGGTCTCCAAAGGCTTTGCTGGGCTACCTCCCTGTTGCTCTGGAAACCCCTTTCTTGATCTTCCTGTGGCTCTGTCTTTTCAGGATTCTTCTTTTTCCTATTGCTTCTCCTCTCCCTGGCAGTTTTTGCCTTCTTGAGGCTGCTCTTGGGCCCTCACACCTGCTTCCTCAAGACCAGGAACAGGGAGGCGACCAGGTGGACCTGCTCAGGTCATGAAGGCAGGAGGATTGTTATGCGCAAAGGAGGAAACCTTACGCTTCCGGAGGTTTTGAAGATCCGCAAGTTGCTAGTGGACAGCCTGGGCTTTTTCCGAAATCCAGATAGGAGGCTGGCAGGAGGATCCCTGGAAAGTAGTGCCACGCAGGAGATGGGCTCTGTAGTAGCCAGCTGAGCAAGACACCCAAGGACTGGGTTCATGGTGGAAGTAGTGCCTGCAGGCAAGGCGGATGACACATGCTGGAGCAGTAGTGTGATCTCTCCAGGAGCCTGAGCAGAGTAGGTCAGGAGACTGCCTGTGGCAGGGCCCAACAGGGCCAGTGGCGGAGGCCCCGCACTAAGACTGCAGAGAAGACTACCCATTCAGAGCATGTGGTGTGGGGCCACTTCTGAGTCCTGAGAACAGAGCAAGGAAGCAGGGCTTGCACAGCAGCTCCTTTAGAGGCCAAAAGTGCTGTGTTCTATTCAGCATTTGTGACGTCTGGTTGGAGCACATGACGGAGAAAGGGCACACAGGGAACTCAGGGTGAAACCGGCTTCAAGAAAAGACCCCTGAGACAAAGGGCAAGTCCCTTTCAGTTCACTGCTGGGCTGCGTTTTGTAGTCCCTGAGGTCTTATGGCTACTCTTTGCAGGTTTGGGGCGCCTTAGGCATCATTCTGTGAGGACTGCTAAGAATTCAGCCCCATCCCACGTTGCTCCTGGATCCTGATAGCCATTTCCCAAGGCTCCACAGTTCCCAGCCCAGGGCACTAACTTGTGCACACGCTGCCCTTGTGTTGCCAGCCCTCTCTTCTCACAGGAGACAAGGAGGCAGGCATGGAGTGCTGTTCCCAGTGGGAGTGGGAAGATGGACCCACTGCAGCCGGACGGGGTGGGGCTTATGTGAGCCTGTGGGTCATGCTGAAATCCCAGCGCCAGGGCCATTCAGATCCTGCCAGGCACCTCCAGCAACTTCTCCAGTGCCTCCATTCCACCTGGCATCCAGGACATGTTCTCTAAGGCCCTTGTGGTCACCTCTACCGGGCCTGGGCTTCTGCAGAGGAGAAGGTACCCTGAGCTAAGAGGCTAAGAGCATAATGCAAACCCACCACCACTTCCAGGCAAACACATCCTAATCACTTCTCAGAAGGCATCTGATAAGAGCCAATGTAAGCCCTGTACTTTTCCTGAGGGCAATCACCTGGTAGTGACCAAGCCAAGCATTGAACCCAGGCTCCATGCCTCAGAGCTCATGCTTTGCCTTTAATGTCTCTACACTGTTATCTTTTATTCTGGTCCTTGAGCACCAACTCCTATCAAAGAGAAGTATAGACAGCAGCCAGAAGGAAGTCAGCTCAGGAGCTGACCAAGACCCACACCAGGTACTCAAGAAGATGCAGTGCACCAGCTGTCAGCAGAGGTTCATCCCACCATCTATCTTCCAATGGAGGCCTGAAGCCCAGGTTTCTTCTATGCAGTGTGCCAAGGATCCAAATATATCACAGTCCTATTCCTGATCCATTTGGTTTCATGACAAATGAAACTGACCTGTGGATTTTATCCTAGAAATAAGAAGCCAATAGGTGTGGCCCTAGTGGAATAAGCCTAGAAAGAAAATATATCATTGATTCTCAAGTTGATAGAGGAGCAATTCACTGAATTCACATAAGATCAACCAATTGTAGTCATGGTCAGCATGGCGGTTGGGCCCATTCTTTACCAGGCTTTATTGTCTCCTTAGTGTCAGTTTAGATACCCAAGGAAGGAAACATCATCTGAGGTGTCAGAGCAAGGGAAATATTCTAGGAGCTGGGAGCTTCAGCATGATTTGGAGAACCCTGACATTTTGGAGCCTGAACATTGTTTCTTTGGTTACTTTTTTGGAGAGATTTTCTCTCTCCTGGGGGTGACATGGATTAGACCCATGACATGCACAAGTTTCAAAAGTGAGGATCATAGCAATCTGCAAAAATAATTATTTTATAGGTTCTAATTTTTAAAATCTTCTCAAAATCATATTGCAATATGACATCATGTTGAAGCAGCCATGTTTCGGTAAAAATTTTCAGGGCAAAATATTTTCCAAAACAACTCCAAATGAATAGAAATATTTGACTACTGGAAACCTGTACTTGCACATGAGATAAGTTTCAATGTGATAGTTTTAAAGCACCAAACTCCTGTCCTATCCAAGGAAACTGTGGTGCCCAGAAATGAAAGCAATGGTGATAGTGACCATAAAATTCCACTGGACAACTTGAAAATGATCCTATTGGCTCCTTGCTTTCTGGTCTTCCTGGGTAACTACTCACTATATTTCTTGCAGTGATAGGGAAAGGGGGCATACTGAGAGATCCTGAATTATATCCTTTCAAGAACCTTTGCCTTCACACTTTACATGCCTCTTATTTCTTCTTCCCTTGATTACATCCAGGCTTCAGGCCAAGCAGAATGGCTCTGTGCTGCATCTTCTTAGAGAAGTTTTGTCTTGGTTGTTTGGTTCACTACCTCTCCATTCCCCATATTATTTCCCAAAATGCTTGAATTTATGCAGTTAATTACTTCTATAGTCTCTTGAATTTACTTGTCTGCTAATTTAGGTATGACTACCCATTTACTGAAAGATCATTTCAGGAAGAACCAAACATTTATCTTCAAATTAGAAAAAACAAGTCCCCAATGATTTTAGAATCCAGTGTTTCCACAGAGGAAAACCAACCTCAGCAGTCCCAGTTGTGGAAATATCATGGTGAACATAGCCACTTCTTTGAATGGATTCCTGGCCTTGCCAATCATGTCCTCATTCCCCTACAGGTCTTTGTGAACATGGAGAGTGATCCTCTGAAAAGGTTGGTCAAAGTGTATCTTTCTACTTTCTCATTGGTGAGGAAAGGTAGGATTTAGAACTCTTCTGCAAAGTTTATGGCCCCAACCCTTCAGAAGGCAAGAAATCTGCCCATTGTAAAGTAAAACCTACACCTGGCAAAGAACACAGCCCTTCACTTCCTTTGCATGTAAAGTAAACATCCAAAGATGTTTACTAAAATATTCACACTAGCTTTTTTGAATAACTGTCCATCCACCAAGAACTGGTGAACAAACTCACCTTGCTATGCCCAATAGAATGGAATACTACTCAGCAACACATAGGAACAGGCTGTGGATGCACACTAAACTCTGGCTTCCTCTGCAAATCATTATGATTGATAAAACGATCCAAAAAGATCACCTTATATAAACCCATTGAAGGGCATTCCTAAAACCTGTTGACACATCTGTAGTGATGGAGAGCTGATCAGCACCTGCTTGGGGATATGGAGGGGAAGCACGAAGAAAGGCTGAAGGGAGTGCAAAAGAAAGGACACAAAAAACTTTGGTACCTAAGAGATAAGTCCACTCTCTTGACTGGATCAATAGTTTCAGGGAAACATGCAGTTGCCAAACGTATGAAATTGTGCAATAGAAAGATATGCAGCTTGGGGCTGGGGTTATGGCTCAGTGGTAGAGTGCTCAGCACACATGAGGTACTGAATTTGATCCTCAGCACCACAGAAAAATAAAATAAAAATATTATGTCCACCTACAACTAAAAAGTAAATATTAAAAAATAAAGATATGCAGCTCATGGGATGTCAACTCTATATTTTATAACAAATGAAATAAATAATCACACAAAATATAAAATATTAGTTTAGGTTTGGATCCATTTGACAGTCATAGGTTACAATCATTGTTTCTATTGTTTACTCTTTTTAAATTTTTTGTTTTCAGTTATATTTGACAATAGAATGTATTTTTACATTCTGAATCCCTGATCTGCTTTGCATGTCTAGTTTTAAGTTCCAGCAAAGTAATCCCCCACCCCCTTTTTTATTTGCTCATCTACCTTACTGCCTGTCTACTTTCTTGGTTTCACACCATGGAGCAGCCAGGAAAGTGACCTTCTCTATTCTGCCATATTGAAAGCTCCCCTTGATTCCATTTTAATAAACTGTGGTTTAAAGTGTCAAGCACAATGTTGTTTTCACACAAAAGTACATGGCTGAAGAAAAGAATGTCTGGTGTGGGTTAGTTAATATTCCATCTAGTTTCATTCCACAGCAGTCCTAAAGAGGGCTACTTCCTCACCTTTGTCCTGAGTCCTTTTCCCTGTGACCCATATATCTTGCCTAAGCTCAGGCTCCATACATCTTGATGCACAGGTGACACTTCTTTCTTCACTTTCAAATCAAAGAGCAAGAGAGGTCCATAAATGCAGACAGAGGAATTAGAAACAATAGGATTTTATGTACATCACTGGGGAAAGAGGAAGGCCATTGAGTCAACAGGTCAAGAGAAAGGAAGATCCTATAACCAGCAGTGGACCATTAAGCAGAACCAAGGCCAGGGAAAGTAGCCTAGAGCTGGGATGAGCAAGGCTAGTCTTCAAGCCTGGAGTGGGGTCAAGCTGAGAATCTTAAACCTCTGTGCTGCACAGTGGGGTGCCTCAGATCCAGTGTGGTTATGGCTGGCTCCCCAGTTGGGCCCCTTACCTGGGGGTGTATGCACTCCAAATCACAAAAAACACAGCAGGGCTGGGAGTAGTGCTGGCAAACCGTCAAGTACTGTCCCTGTAGCCTGTCCTTTAGAGGAAAGGCCCATGCCACAGCAGCTCAGGGCAGCACCAATTGCATATCACCTTATTTCTTGGGAAAGGCTGAGTAGCTGTTGACTGGTGTGTTCAGTGGGATCCTGGGTTATGAGATACCCCTAAGTCCTGACTATGTTGTGATGTCACTCAGTGGTTGAGCTGTGGACAAGATTAAGCAAAAGCTAGGGCTGGGCTTCCTCAGTTGCCCAAAGAGATAGAGTCATGCAGTCCCTGCGCATCAGTGTTCCAAGATGTGGGCTGAGGGGTGACTCCTGTATTGCTGGGATCCTGGAGAGTTGCACTTGGTCCATGTACCTAATGTATACCACAACTGGTGGAAACTAAGTGATGATACCACTGGGTGGGAGGGTCCCAGAACCAGGAAGCACCCCAAAGTATAATCTATAGTTGTTCTAGGAGGCAGGAAGAGACTAGAATAAGACAGCCTTGGAAGGAGGGGTGGTGTCCATAGGCTTATCTGTGGCAAGCGTGGAGGATGATGGTTCAGAAGCTTGCATTCCAGGAGGGAGGCCAGAGCATGCCCATGACTAGTAGCACAATAAGTGGGGTTGTTCAAAAAAGAGGCTTGCTGATGAGGGCTTCCAGATGCAGGTGGAGGAGTAGTTTTGGGGACCAACTAATAGTCCAAATTGATATTCAGGTGGGAGACCCAAGGTGTAGCATTGCCAGTGAAGATAGGAAGCCTTCACTAGCTGCCTATGCTGCCAGGGCTATGGATATGGGGGAATGGGAACAAGGTATCACTGGAGGCAGAGTGATATGGAAAAATAAACACCAGAGAAGGAATAGTATCCATGGCAGTCTCCTAGGGCTGCACAGTGGGATGTCCAGTCAGGAGGGCAGATGACACTGCTCTGGTTGTGGGAGGGACACTTGCCCCAGTTATGTTCTAAGGCCACTGGGTTTCAGATAGAAGAGACTGGAGGAGGCCTGGAGTGGAAATAAGGAGGAGGAGGAGCAGGTGGAGAAGGGAAAGGAGGGGGAAGAAGAGCAAGGATCAGGAGGCTTAGTATGATGAGGAGGAGAATTAATGCCCATGGGGGTTGGGGATTCCATTCTTCAGGGGCTCATCATTATGGGGAAAGGCTCTGGTATTGGACATGGGAGAAAGTGAGAAATGGGAGGTGCTGAACTTGTGGCACGTGATTAGGGTGTTGATCCTCACTAACAGGAATCCTCATATGTGGACTGGGCACCAAGAAAGGAAAAGTGCTCACAGGAGGAGGCAGAGGAAGAGTAGTAGGGATTTCCACCTTTTCACTATTTCCTGTGAAGGAGGATACAGGGATACATAAGATCAGGGGGCAGGCAGCATGGACTGCCAGATGAATGGTGGCAGGAATATCTGGGATGGGGAAAATGGTGGGCAGGGTCAGCGTGTTCCAGCAAGGGCCTTAGGTCTGGAAAAACAAGGGGATGGTGCAGTGGCAGGACAAGACCACAGCCTCTTTGACCCTCCAAGGCCTCCATATCATTCTTCAAGTTCTTCTTTTCTTAGGCACCAGATCCTTCCTCTGCAAGGTGTGCAACTCTTCTCCTCCAGAAAGAAGCACTTAGGAGGTGGGGGGAGTGGATCTTGATGCCAGGGCAGCAGCAAAAGCAGGACCACTAGCCTGGGATTCTATGTCTTGTGGAGCTTCTGACAAGCAGCTCTGGAAGGAGAACAGCTCTTCCATGGATCACAGGTAGAATTTTGGCTATGGAATCCCAGCCAGACCCCTGGGAACCTGGAAAGTTGATCAGATGGTGTTCAGCCAGCCTTTCCTTGGCCTACTTTTCTGGCAGTGTGGAGCACAGGGTCTGGCTGGGCCAGCACTGCTGCCTCTACATCAGCCTCAGCCCAATCAGCACACCTGCGGAAGGGCTGTGGGAGATTTGCACTGTAGGGCCATCACAAGAGAACTTCCTGGGAGACACCTGGATCCTCTCTTGCAAGGTATGTTTTCCCCCAAGGCCCTGGACTGGGTTCCAGGGCACTGAGGTATCCCTGGGTCTCCAGAGGTTTCTCTGGTGCTACCTCCTTGTTTCTGGCACCTGTTTCCTGATCTACCTTACCCTCTCTCTTTTCTGGACCTTCTTCATCATCATCTTTTCCTGTTCCTGGCGAGGCAAGCCTTCTTCAGGCTGCTCTGAGGCTCTCACATGTTTCCTCTGGACCAGGAACAGGGAGGTGACTGGGTGTCATGTACTCCCCTGCCTTGTGGACCTGCTCTGTTTGTGAATGTAGGAGGACCAGTCAGCGCCAAGGCAGAGGGATTGTTATGCTTCTGGAGAATATGAGAGTGTTGCTAATGATCAGCAACTGGCTTTTTCCAAAACCACCACCCCACCCCACCCCACCCCCGAGGCTAGCTGGATGATCCACAGTGAGTAATGCTTTGCCCACAGGACAGGTCCTATCTAGGAGCCAGCTGAGCAAAGCACAGGAGGACAGGGATCATGGTGCAAGTGCCTGTAGGCAAGGCGGATGGCATATGCTGGAGCTGTTGGGTGATCCTGCCCAGGAACTGGAGCAAAACAGTCAGGAGGTTGCACGGGCAACAGTCCAACAGGGCCAGGTGGCACAACCTGCTACCACCCTTGCCGAGAAGACTACCCATTCAGAGTAAGTGGCATGGGTCACATCTGGGAGATCTGAAAACAGACCAAGGGGACTCAGCTAAGACACTTGCTCCTCTGGGAGCCAAAAAAAGACTGTTCAGTTCAGCCCTTTGTGAGGTCTGGCTGGAACATATGATGGAGAAAGGGCGCATAGGGAATTCACTACAAAGCCAGATTTGTCAAGAGAAGGCACCCAGGTAAAGGGGTGAGGCCCACCTTCCACTGCTGTGCTGCACTTGTAGCTCTGGAGGATTTACTTCTGCTCCTCGCTGATGTATGGAGCAGCAGGAAGCTACTGTGTGTGGACTGTTGGGACTACGGCCAGATTGAACACTGCTCCTGGTCCAGGTTGTGTTTCCAAGGATTCATAGTGCCCAGCCCAGGGCAGTAGTTTGCGCACCCACTGCCTATGTGTTGCCAGCCTTCTCCTCTCTTAGGGGCAAGGGAGCCAGGTGTCTGGAGCCCTGGACGATGGGAGGGAAATGGGATGCTGGTATCTGAGTAGAGATGTAGACCGGCTATGATTGGAGGGAACCAGGAGTTGCAGGAGCCTTGCAGGTTGTGCTGAAAACCCAGTGCCTGGGCTGCTCAGATCCTGCCAGGCCCTTCCAGGGACTTCTCCAGTGTATTCATTCCACCTTGCTTCCCTCCAGAGAATCTTCTCTAAGGCCAAGGTGGCCTCTCCCACTGCACCTGGGCTTCTGTAGAGAGGGAGCCAGTGCCCTCAGCTGATCACATGCTACCAACAGCTCCACCTCTTCCAGCCAGGCAGATTCTATTCACTTCTCAGAAGGCATTTGATAAGAGCCCAGGGAAGTCCACACCCTTCCTGAGGGCAGTCACCTGATAGTGGCCTAGTCAAACCCTGAATCCAGGCCCTGTGCCTCCAGAGCTCATGCCTTGCCCTTTAGTGTCTCCACAGCATATAAATGCATGGTGTATCACCTTTGTCTTTTCTGTTTTTGGTCCTTGAGCACCATGTCCTGTCAAAGAGAAGTATAGACAGTATCCAGGAGGAGGTTAGCTCAGAAGCTGACCAAGACCCACACCAGGCACTAGTGTACTCAAGAACATGCAGTGCACCAGCTGTCAGCAGAGCTTCATCCCACCATCTCTCTTCCAATGCAGGCCTGCAGCCCAGGTTTCTTCTATGTGGCATGCCAAGGATCCAAATATATCAAGGCCCTATTCCTGATCCATTTGGCTCTATGACAAAAGAAACTGAGCTGTAGATTTTGTCCTAGGGATAAGAAGCCAGTTGGGAGGCTTCCTTGATTAAGCCTATGAAACAAATCTATCATTGATTCTCTTGTTGATAGGGGAGAAATGTGTTTGAGGTCAACAAATTGTGATCATAGCATGCCATGTTTTATTGTCTCCTTAGTGTCACTTTAGACACCCAATGGAGAAGACATCATCTTGGATGACAGGGCAAGGCAAACACAGACTGTTTTTCCAGGAGATGGAAGATTCAGCATGATGAGAAAGATTTGAGAGTCCTTGCACTTGACTCCATGTAACCTGAATCTTGTTTCTTTGCTTCATTCCTTAGAGTGTTTTCCTCTCTCATGCAGAGGACAAAGATCAAACCCTGGTATATACAAGTTTCAGAAGTGAGCATCATAATAATTCGAATAAATATTTCATCTAAAAGTTTTTGTTTTGAATGGTAGTGGGTAGAATATGCTCTGACACTTGCTTTGGCCCTCTACCCATGAAGTCTCTTTCATGCTACTCAGAGTAAGTTTGAACTTCAGTCTCCAGCAAACATTGAGAGTAGGAGGAAGTCAAAGTGATGCTCAGACTCCAGTGGTGTTTGAAAAGAGGAGACTCATTATCCTCATTATCAATCAACCTTTGTAACTTTTCCAGGATTCCAGGACCAGAAATGATCTAGGCTTATGGCCTTTAAGTCTGGTTTCTTGATATCGTTTGAAGAGATTTCAATAAGGACCTAGGTTGGATTCGTTTCTTTGAACAGTAATTAGCTGGTATGAATTTGTGACATAATTTGCTTCAGGAACCCTGAAAAATACAACCCTATGTCACCATTTTTAGTTAATGGTTTTACTAAAGGCTTGTGATCCCCATGATTTTCATTTTTACCAAAGAATAAACTTCATTAACTAACTAATTGATGAATGTTGGATTTCAGAACAGTAGAAGTGAACTTGGATGAGACAATCCCAGAAAAATCTAACTGTTGAATTTTCTTTTTCAATAGGGAATAGATGACCAAAATGATTCTTTTGTTTATTTCTTGTCCCTGTTTTTTTCCGACACTCTTTCTCTACCTCTTCCTCCCTCTCCTCCTCAC
Organism: Geosciurus inauris; assembly: GCA_004024805.1. NCBI lineage: Eukaryota > Metazoa > Chordata > Mammalia > Rodentia > Sciuridae > Geosciurus > Geosciurus inauris. The sequence continues at coordinate 33,461 of PVHX01013510.1, read as the reverse complement.
TCCTCCTCCTCCTCTTTCTTTCTTTCTTTCTTTCTTTCTCTTTCCTTCTTTCTTCTTGTCACCTGTAATATCATCTGACTTGAAATAACTTGGCTTTGTTGAAGTAGCCATGTTGAGATTAAAATTTTCAGGGCAAAATATTCCCTGGAAACAACCACAACTGGCTATGAAGAAAAATATTTGTCTGCAGAAATTTCTTCTTGCCCATGAGATAAATCTCAATATGGTGATTTTAAAGCACCAATTCCCTGTTCTGCCCAAGGACTCGGGTGGCCAGAACTGGATGCAACTGTGGTAATGACCATAAAGCCATGTGGGACAAACCGGGATTAAACCTTCTCACTCCCTGCTGTATGTTCTTCAAGGCCAGCCATCAGTTGTACTTTCTGTTGCTACTGGGGAGACATACTGAGGGATCCATGAACAATCTTCTTTCAAGAATCTTTGCCTCCTGGCTTCATGGCTCTTTTATCTTTTCTTCCCTTGATACATCCAGGCTTCAGGCCAAGCAGACTGGTCCTGTGCTGCATCTTCTTAGAGAACAATTGTCTTGGTTGCTTTGCCCACCACCTCTCCAGATATACCTTATTCTTTCCCAAAAATATATGAAACCATTTCTGCAGTTGAAGACATTCACAATCTCTTTTACTGGTCTACTAACTTTGGTGTGAGTATCCTTTACTGAAAGATCATTTCAGTAGGATCCTGGTCTGTGTCTTCCTGAAATAAAAAGCCCTGATGATTCTCGAATCCAGTGTTTCCACAGGGGAAAAACCAACCTCAGCTGTCCCAGATGTGGAAATAACATAGTGAACATAGCGACCTCTTTGAAAGGATTCTTGGCCTTATCAGTCATGTCCTTATATGCCCAATGTATCTAATCAACATGGAGAATAATCCTGTAAAAGGGTCAGCCAGAGTGTATCTACACTCTCTCATTGCTGAAGAAGAGTAACATATAGAACTCTTCTGCAAGTTTAGTGGTCCCAGCCTCTCAGAAGGCAGGAAGTCTGCCCTTATAAAGTTAAACTTACACCTGGGAGGGGACAGAGCCCTTCACTTCCTTGCATGTTTGTCCACAGTTGTTCACCAGAACATTCTTACCAGCTGTATTTTGAATAACTGTTCATCCACCAAGAGCTAGGTGAACAAATTCATGTTGCTAACCCATACAGTGGAATGCTGCTTAGCAACACAAAGGAATAGAACAAAGACACACACAAAACACAGACTTCTTCTCTAAATCCTTATGCTTGGTGAAAGAAGCCAAAGAGGTCACATCATATTCACTCATTGACATATGTTTTTAAAAACATTGATACATCCATAGTGATGGAAAGCAGATCAGCACCTGTCCTGGAGATGTGAAGGGAAAGCATGGAAAAAGACCAAAGGCAGGGCACAGGAAAAGGCACGAGGAAACTCTGAGGCCTAAGAGATAGGCCCATTCTCTTGACTGGGTAAATGATTTCAGGGGAACATGCAGTGGCCAAATGTGAGAAATTGAGCTGTTGAATGACAAGCAGCTCATAGGATGTCAATTCTATTTTTATAAACCATTCTTTAAAAAGTCAAGTGCAGTGGTGTTTTGCAGACAGAAGTATATGATTGGAGAAGACAGACTCTGGTGTGGGTTTGTTGCCATTCCATCTGGTTTCATTTCACAGCTGTTTTAACGGGGGCAACTTCCCCACCCTTGTGTGTCTTTTTCCCTGGGACCCAAATATGTTGTGTAAACTTGGACTCCACACATCAACATGTTCATTGGCCACATCTTCCTCCACTGTCAAACCAAAGAGCAAAGAAGATGAATGAACAGAGAAAGAGGAACTAGAAACAACTGATTTTATGTACATCACTGGCTAATGAGGAAGGCCATTGAGGCAAACAGGTGAGCGGAAAGGGGGCCACTGTAACTAGCATGGGTCCCCTAAGGAGGCCCAAGGCCCCCTAGGGAGGTCCAAGGCCAGGAAAAGTGGTCCAGAGCAGTGATAAGCCAGTCTAGCCTTCAAAGTTGGTAGCAGGGGCAGGGGCAGGCTAAGCATGCAGGAAGCTCTCCTTTTCGTCTCCACAGTGCCTCTGAGCCAGGGTGATTATGGCTAGGGGTGTATACTTTAAAAACAGCTCTTCCTCCACTCCTAGCAACCACAGGCCCCAAGAACACCACAGGCCTGGGAGATGTACTGGCAAACACTGAGGAACTGTCTCCAGAGCTGGTCCTTCTGGGGGCAAGTCCTAAGCCACAGCTGAGGATTGTGCCCCTGCACAGTGCCTGGGTTCTTGGCAAAGGGTCCATCTGTTGAATGGTATGCCCAAAAGGAACCTAGGTGATGAGACACCCCTGGTCCCTGCTGCATTGTGCAGCCACACATTACTTGAGCTGTGGTTGAACTTAAGCCCAAAGACAGGGCTAGGCTTTCCAGGATGCCACAAAGAAAAAGGGTTGTGCTGTCATTGACCACCAGGATGTGGGCCTAGGGGTGGTTCCTGAGGCACTGGGATGCTGGAGATTTGAACTTGGTCCTGTACCCCAACTGTTGGAGACCAGGGCCCAGGCAAGTTACCAGACTGCAGGTTACCAGAATGATGAAGTACCCCATAGAATGGTCTAAAGTTGTTCTGTGAGACCAAAGGAAATGGCAAGAGGACAGTCTTTAAAGGAGACATGGTATCCATAGGCTCATCTGCAGCAGATTTGGAGGATGAAGGTGCAGAGGCTCTGCATGTGAGGAGGGAGGCCAATGCATTGTCTGTGACTAGGAGCAAGAAAAACAGGGGGACACTGAGAAGAGAGCTCTCCCTTGTTGCCCATTGGGGCTCCCAGATGCAGGCTGAGTAGTGCTTTGTGGGACAAATGGCGGTTTCAAATTGGGTTTGGAATGGAGGCCCCAATGTATAAGGGGGAGCCAGTGGAGACTTTTCCCTTTTCTGAGCCTCTGCTGCTTAGGGCCGAGAACCTGGGGGTATGAGCAGGAGCTATCATTTAAGGCAGGGGAAGAAGGAAAAATCACCATCACAGAAAGGGGCATAGTGTGCATGACAGTGTCCTCAGGCTGCACAGTGTGATTCCAAGTTCCAGTGTGATTCCAAGTCAGAAGAGCAGATGACTTTGCTCTGGTGGTGGGAGAGACACTTTTAGTGGTTAAGTTTTGGCCATGGCTATTGGAGTTGCAAGTAGAAGGGACTAGAGTAGGACTTGGGAAGGAGGAGGAAGAGGAGGAGCAGGAGGAAGAGGACAATGAACGTACATGGGGGTTTGGGGATCCATTCTGCAGGAGGTCATCTTGAAGGGGAAAAGCTCCAGGACAGAAGGTCAGAGGAGGTGGGACATGCGAGGTGCTGAGTTTGTGGCTAGTGACTGGGGTGTAGGAACCTCCACATTGGGACTGAGCCTCAAGGAAGGAAGAGGGCTAGTGGGAGGAGGCAAAGGAAGAGAAGTAGGGATTCCCATCTCATCACTATTTGATGTGGGAAAAGGTACAAAGACAGACAGAATCAGAATCCCAGGGGCCTGGGCTGCCAAACAGATGATGGCAGAACAGCTGGAATGGGTAAATTGCTGGTGGTGAGGGTCAGTGGGTCAGCAGTTCCATCAGAGGCTCCAGGCCTCAAAGAAGATGGTGCAGACCAGTGGCCTAGAAAATTGTGACAGCTTCTCTTTAGCCCTCCAAAGCTCCCAAGTCATCATCCAAGTTACTCTTCTTCTTGAGCCCTAGATCTTTCATCTGCAGTGTTCCTAACTCTTTCTCCCCAGAAAGAAGTGGCCATTTAGGAGGTGGAGTCAGCCCGGCTGGATGCCAGGGCAGCTGCAGAATAATTGACATGGGCTGCTTTCTCTTGTGGGGCCTATTACAAGAAGCTCTGGGTGGAAAAACAGCTCCCTGATAGACCACAGGGAGGCTTTTTGCCTTGCACCCCTCTTTCCTGACCCTTTTGAGCCTAAAGACCTGAGTAGATGGTATGGTTTCATGGCCCACATCTCTGGCAGGGTGCAGCAGCCAGAATCTGGCTGGGGGCAGCATTGCTGCCTCTGCATCAACCTGAACCCAAGTCGGGACACCTACAGCAAGGCTGTAGCATCTGCCCAAGGCAAGGTTATCACAACAGAACTTCTGGGCATAATCCTGGGTCCTCTCTTGCACGGTGCTCCCCTTCTTAGGCCCAGGACTGGGCTCGATTGCACTGCAGTCTCCCTGGGTCTCCAGAGGTTTCACTGGTGCTTCCTCCCTGAGGCATAGGCACTAATTTCTGATCCTCTTGCTTCTCAGTCTCTTGGGAACCCACATCCTACTTCTCCTCGTCCTTGTCCTTTTCCTTCTCCTTTTGCTTTTCCTGGTGCCCCATGCCTTCTACAGGCTGCACTTGGGCCATCACCTCCATTTCCTCTGGGCCAGGAACAAGGAGTTGACCAGCTATAATAGGCTCCCCAACCTAGCGTATGTGCTCAGGTGGCGCAGGTCAGTGGACTGATCTGTGTGGAGAAGGAAGGATCCTTGGATGCTGAAAGGTCGGAACCTCAGCGAGTTGCTGATGTACATCCGGGACTTTTTCCTAGTGTGCCACTGGAGTCCGGGTAGAAGATCCACAGTAGAGTGTGCCGCCTCTAGGAGAGAGCCTCTGTAGCAGCGATCTGAGCAAGGAACAGGAGGTCAGGGATCAGGGAGGAAGTGCCTGAAAGCAGGGCAGATAGCACATGCTGGTACAGCAAGGTGATCCTGCCCAGGGTCAGGAGCAGTGTGGGTTAGGAGGTTGAGCAGGCAAAGGCCCAATAGGGCCCGGCAGCGCGGCCTGGCTAGGCGATTGCTGATAAGAGTGAGCGTTCAGAACCCCTGGTCTGGGTAGGTTCTGGAGACCTGAGATCAGACCAAGGGAGCTGCGCTGGGACACTGGCTTCTCTGGTGGCCAAGGGCACAGTGTTCTGTTCAGCCCTTGTGACGTCTGGCTGGAACACATGTCCGCAGAGAAAGGGCACACAGTGAGCTCGAGGTGAAGCCAGGTCGATCAAGAGAAGGTACACAGGGCAAAGGGCAAGGCTCACTGTCCCCTGCCTGGCTGCACTTTGTAGCTGCTGGAGTCTTTCTGCTGCTCCTCATGGGTGTGTGGCGCCACAGAGGCCACTACATGCAGACTGTTTGAAATGTGGCCCCATTTCCCATTGCTCCTGGGTCCTGTTGCTGGTCCCCAGGGCTCCATTGTGCCTGGCCCAGGGTGGTAGCTTGCATACCCACTGTCTGTGTGTTGCCAGCCCTCTCCTCTTACGGGGAATAGAGGAGGGAGTGGGATGGCAAAAGGGGAATGGTGGAAGGGGGAGTCAGAGTGGGGCTGTGGACAAACTGTCGCTTGAGAGGACCGAGACATGGGCAGGTGTTGTGAGTGGTGCTGAAAGCCCAGTGCCAGATCCTGCCAGGCCCCTCCCAGCGACTTCTCCAGTGTCTTCATTCCACCTTGCCTCCAGTACATTCCCTCTAATGCTACCATGATGCCCTGCTGCTCCTGGGCTTCTGTGGAGACAGAGCCCTTACCCTGATCTGACTACATGCTACCAATAGTACCACTCTTTCCAGGCTGATAGATTCTATTCTCTTCTCGGAAGGCATTTGATAAGAGTCCAGGGAAGCTCCACACCCTTTCTAAGAGCAGCCACTCAGCCAGGCCTTGAACCCAGGCCCTGGGCATCCAGAGCTCATGCTGTCCCTCTTGGTGTCTCCACAGGATTTAGAGGCCTCCTGGAACATTGTTTTTTTCTGCGGTCCTTGGGCCTTGAACACCAGGTCCTGTCAAATAGGGAGGGGCAAAGGCAGTGGCCTGGAGGAGGTTAGCTGAAGAGTTGACCAAGACCCATACTGGATACCAGTGTACTCAAACAGATGCAGTGCACCAGCTGTCAGCAGAGCTTCATCTCATCATCTCTCTTCCAATTGAGGACTGCAGCCTTGGTTTCTTCTCTGTGGAGTACGAAGGATCCAAATATATTAAGATCCTATTTCTGATCCATATGGCTTTATGGCAAAAGAAACTGAGCTGTAGATTTTGTCCTAGAAATAAGAATCCAGTTGGTGTGGCTTTCCTGGAATAAGCCTAGGAAGAAAATCTGTCACTGATTCTCAAGTTAATAAAGGATCATGTGTTCAATTCATATACGATCAACCAATTGTGGTCATGGGCAGCATACCAGCTGGGCCACTCTTCACCATACTTATTGTCTCCTTAGGGTCAGTTTAGATAATCAATGGAGAAGACATCCATTTTTGTGTCAGGACAAGAGAAATGCAGATTGTGGTCCTAGGAACTAGGCACTTCAACATGATGAGAAAGTTTTGCAGAACCCTACACCTGATTCTGTGAAGCCAGAACCTTATTGTTTGCATGGTTCCTTGCAGTGTTTTCTCTCTCCTGGGGGTGACAAATATCAGATCCATGACATTGCAAGTTTCAGAGGCATGAATTGTAGTAATCAACATAAATATTTCATCTAAAAATTCCTTTTTGAAAATCTTTTAAAAATGATATTGAACATATTTTACCCACTCCAACACTTGCCTTGGCCCTCTACTCACGAAGTTTCTTTCGTGCTACTCAGAGGAGATTCATTATCCTTATTATCAATCAGCCTTAGCAACTTCTCCAGGACCAGAAATGATCTATGCTTATGGTCTATAAGTCTGGTTTCTTGATATCATTCAAAGGGATTTCAATAAGGACCCAGGTTGAATTCATTTCTTTGAATATAAATTAGCCAGTATGAATTTGTGACATGATTTGCTCCAGGAACCCTGAAAGGTACAACCCTACATCAGATTCATTTAAAACCATTAACTAAAGGCTTGTGATCTCCCTGATTTTCATTTTTACCAAAGAATCAACTTCATTAATTGATGAGTGTTAGATTTCAGAACAGTAGAAGTGAACTTGGATGAGATCATCCGGGTTAAATCCAATCATTGAATTTTCTTTCCCAATAGGGAATAGATGACCAAAATGATTTTTTTGTTTGTTTCTTGATCTTTTTCTTCCTACACTCTTTCTCCTTCTCCTCCTACTTCTTTTCTTCTTCTTCCTCTTTTTTCTCCTCCTCCCCCTCTTCCTCCTCCCCCTCTTCCTCCTCCTCCTTCTTTGTCTTCTTCATAGTTGCCTCCTCCTCCTCCACCTCCTTCTTCTCATTTATTTATTTTTATCACCTGTGATATCATCAGACTTGAAATAACTTGGCTTTGTTGAAGAATCCATGTTAAGGTATAATTTTTCAGGGCAAAATAATTCCTAAAACAACCCCAGCTGATTATGAAGAAAAATATTTAACTAGAAAGTTTGTTCTTGTGTGTGAGATATCTTTCAATATGATAGTTTTAAAGCACCAAAACCCTGTCCTATCCAAGGAACCTGGGAATGGCTAGAAATGGATGTACCTGTGGTGGTAACCATAAAACCATAGGACAAGCTGGGATTAAACCTTCTCACTCCCTGCTTCCTGGCCAATTTCTGAATCATTTGGCTTCATGATGAATGAATGGATGGATCCTGAACCTTGTTTCCTTGCTTCCTTCCTTAGAGTATTTTTCTCTCTCCTGGTAGTGACATGGATCAGATCCAGGGCATGAACAAGTTTCAGAAACAAGAATCATAGAAATAAGAAAAAAAAATCTATCATTTTTTGTGTTTAAAATTATTTCTAAAGTATATTGGTCATATGCCACCAACTTCAACACTTGCTTTGGCTCTCTGCCCATGAAGTCCCTTTCATGCTACTGTTGGACTTCTATCCAACAAACTTTGAGAATAGGAGGATGCAAAATGTTTTGCTCAGACCACAATGATATTTGAAAAGAGGAGACTCATTATTAATCAGTCTTTTGTAACATCTTCAGGACCAGAAATGTTTATGATCTTTAAGTCTGGTTTCTAGATATTGTTCAAAGAGTTTTCAGTAAGGAATAAACTTTTGTTCATTTCTTTCAACAGAAGTTAGATTTTATGAATTTAAGAAAAAGAATTCCTCCAGGAAAAATGAAAAATATGACACCACTACAGAATCATTTAAAACCATAAACTACAGGTTTGACATCCCCAATATTTGTATTCTAACCAAAGAATAAACCTCATTCACCATGTAATGAATGTTGGGCTTCTTGTCAGTTGAAAGGAACTTGGAAGAGGCTATCCCAGAAATTTTCAACTATTGTATTTTCTTGTCCAAAGGGAATAAATGAACAAAATGATTTTTTTTGTTTGTTCTCCTCCTCCTCCATATTCTCCTCTACTTCCTTTTCTGCTTTATTTTTGTCACATGGGATATAGTCTGACTTGAGAAAACTTGGTTTTGTTGAGGCAGCCATGTTAAGGTAAAAATTTTCAGAACAAAATCTTTTACGAAGAACCCTAACTTGCTAATGAAGAGAAATATTTGAATATTAAAAATTTGTACTTGCCTGTGACATAACTTTCAAAATGGTAGTTTTTAAAGCACCAATCTCATATCCTATTTAAGGAACCTGGGGGTGGCCAGAACTGGACACCCTGTGATAGTGACCCTAAAACCCTATTGGCCAACTCTCAGGATTGAACTTTCTGCCTCTCTCCTTTTTGGTCATCATAGTCAGCCACCCATTGTACATCCTACAGTTACTGGGGACACATACTAAGAGATCCATGAACAATTTCCTTTCAAGAACCTTGTCTCCTCTTTTTCAGTTGCTCTTATCTCCTCTTCCCTTGATTACATCCAGGCCTCAGGCCAAGCAGACTGGCCCTGTGCTGCAGCTTCTTAGAGAAGTTTTGTCTTAGTTGTTTTACTCACCACCTCTCCATCCCTTCTCTCTTTCCCCAAAATGTTTGAAACTTTTTGTGGTGGATGACTTTCACAGTCTCTAGCTTTTACTGCTCTACTAATTTGGTATGACTATCCACTTACTGAAAGATCATTTCAGGAGGATCTCCGTCTGTCATCTTGAAATAAAAAAAGTCCTCCATGTTCTAGAATCCAGGGTTACCTGGGAGAAACCCAATTTCAGTAGCCCCAGAGGTGGATGTCAGATGTAGTCCCTCCTTTGATTCCTAGCCTTGCTAATCATGTCCTTGTTCTCCCACAGAAACTTATGGAGAGTGTCTCGTGAAAAGGTGCTTCAGAGCTTCTATTTCTGCTCTCTCATTGGTGAGGAAGGGTAGGATCTAGAACTCATCAGGGTTAGTGTTCCCAGCACTCTGGAAGGAAGGAAGTCTGTCCATTGAAACAATAAATCTACACCTGGCCTAGACACCTCCATTCTCTTCCTTTACATGTTTGTCAAAAGTTATTCCACAGAATATTCACAAAAGCTGTATTTTGATTAATTTAATCCACCAAGAGCAGGTGAATAAACTCACCTTGCTATGCCCATACAGCAGAATGCTACACAGCAACACAAGGGAACGAGCCATGGACACACACAAAACCCTGGCTTCCCTCTGCAAATCATCATGCTTAGTGGAATGAGCCAGAGGCCACCTCCTATAAACTCATTGGTGTACATTTCTGAAAAACAACAATTTGCATAGTGATGGAGAGAAGATGGCCACCTGCCTGGGACAGGGAAGGGAAGCATGGAAAAAGGCTAAAGGCAGGGCACAGGAAGGGGCACAAGGAAACTCTGGGGCCAGAGAAATAGGTCCATTCCCTTGACTGTGTTAATGGTTTCAAGGGAATGTGAAGCCTCCAAGTGTGTGAAATTAGGCTGCTGAATGATATGCAGTTCATAGGATTTCAATTCTATTTGAATAAATAACTTTTTAAGAAGTCAGGTGCAGTGGGGTTCTGGGAAGGAGCACATGACTAGAGAAGAGATACTCTGGTGTGGGTTAGTTGACATAGCATCCAGCTTCTTTCTGCAACTTTCTAAAGGGGGCTACTTCCCCATCTTTGTCCTGGTGCTTTTCCCTGGGACCCATATATTCTGCCTAAGCTTGGGCTGGGCTCCACACATCCCGATGCACATGTGCCACTTCTTCAAGTCAAAGAGCAAGGGAGGCCCATGAATGCAGACAGAGGAACTAGAAACAACAGGAGTTTATGTACATCACTGGGGAAAGAGGAAGGCCATTGAGGCAAACAGGTGAGTGGAAAGAGAGCCCCTGTAACCAGCACTGGACCCTAAGCAGGTCCAAAACCAGGGAAAGTGGCCTAGAGCTGGGATGAGCCAGACTAATCTTCAACCCTGGGAGTGGGGTCAACTTGAGAGTCATAAAGCTCTCCTCTGTGCTGCACAGAGGGGTGCCTCAGATCCAGTGTGGTTATGGCTGGGCTCCTGGGTTGGGCCCCTGGCCCGAAGCATGAATTCCAAAACCAGTCTTCCCTCTACTCAAAGGAGCTGCAGGTCCCCAGTACAGAGCAAGGCTTGGAGTGGGGCTGGCAAACAGTGAAGTACTGTCTCTGGAGCCTGTCTTCCTGGGGGGAAGACCTAAGCCACAGCAGTTCAGCGTAGCACCCCCTGCACAGCACCATAGTTCTTGGGAAAGGCTGAACATCTGTTGAGTTGTATGCACAGTGGGATCCTGGGAGATACCCCTAAGTCCTGGCTGTGTTGTTCTGCCACTCAGTGGTTGAGCTATGGACGAACTTAAGCACAAAGCTAGGGCTGGACTTTCTGGGTTTCCCAGAGAGAGTCATGATGTCCCTTCCCACCAGGGTCACTAGCTGTGGGCTGAGGGATGCCTCCTGGGCTTCTGGGATGCTGGAAAGTTGCACTTGGTCCATGCACCTGCTGGTAACCCCAAGTGGTGGAAACTGGGGCCCAGGTGATCATGCTACTGGGTGGGAGGTTCTCAGAACCAGGAAGTCCCCCAATGTATGGTCCATAGTTGTTTTGGGAGGTAAGAGGAAACTGGAAAAGGAAAGCCATGGAAGGAGTGGTGGCATACATAGGCTCATCTGCTTCAGGCTTGGAGAATGATGGATCAGAGGCTCTGACTGCCAGGAGGGAAGCCAGAGCATGGTCCATGAATAGAACCATGATATGTAGTGGGGCATTATGAAGAGAAGCTCTCCCACGTTGTCCATGAGGGCTCCCAGATGAAGGTTAAGAAGTAGTTTGTGGGTTGAATGGATAGTTCTAAGTGAGATTGGGACAGGAGAGCCTATGTGTTGGGGGCCAAGTGGAGACTGGTCCTTTTGCTGGCTGGCTGACTGGCTAGGGCTGTGGATATGAAGGAATGGACAGGAGCTATCACTGGAGGCAGGGGGAGATGGAAAAATGAACACCAGAGAAGAAGGAATAGTGTTGATGGCAATGTCCTCAGTTGCACAGTGGGATGTTAGGGGAAGAGGGAAGAAAACTTGGCTTTGGTGGTAAGAGAAAGTTATGTGATGCTCATGGCTACTGGGTTTGCAGGTGAAAGAGACTAGAGAAGGGCTGGGGAGGAAATAAGGATGAGGCAGAGCAAGAGGAGGAGGAAAAGGAGGAGGAAGAGGAGCAAGAGGAGGAGGAGAATAAATGCACATGGGGGTTGGGGATTCCATTCTTCAGGGGCTCATCTTTAAGGGGAAAGGCTCCAGTATTGGAGGTGGGAAAACTGGGAAATAGGGGGTGCTGAACTTGTGGCAAGTGATTAGGATGTTGATCCTCACTAGCAGGAATCCCCACATTTGGACTGGGCACCAAGGGAGGAAAAGTGCTCACAGGAGGAGGCAGAGGAAGAGAAGTAGTGATTTCCCCTCATTTCCTATTTCCTGTGAAGGAGGGCACAGGGACACACAGGATCAGGAGCCAGGCAGCATGGACTGCCAGATGAATGGTGGCAGGAATATCTGAGATTGGAAAATGTTGGTGGGCAGCGTCAGTGTGTTCCAGCAAGGGCCTCAGGTCTGGAGAAAGAAGGGGATGGTGCAGTGGCAGGGCAAGTGACCGTAGCCTCTTTGACCCTCCAAGGCCTCCATGTCATCCTTCAAGTTCTTCTTCTTGATCCCCAGATTATTCCTCTGCAGAGTGTGCAACTCTTTTCCCTCAGAAGGAAGTGACTTCTTAGGAGTTGGGGGCAGATAATCTGGATGCCAGGGCAGCAGCACAGGCAGAACCACAAGCCTGGGCTTCTTTCTCCTGTGGAGCCTCAAATCAGCAGCTATGGGAAGACACAGCTCTTCCATAGAACATAGGTAGAATTTTGGATATGCACCCCCTTGTCAGACCCCTGGGAACCTGGAAAGTTGAGCAGATGGTGTGCAGCCAGCCTTTCCTTGGCCTACTTTTCTGGCAATGTGGAGCACAGGGTCTGGCTGGGCCAGCACTGCTGCCTCTATATCAGCCTCAGCCCAATCAGCACACCTGTGGAAGGGCTATGGGAGATTTGCACTGTCGGGCCATCACAGGCGAACTTCTTGGGAGATAACTGGGCCTTCCTTTTCAGGGTGGAAATCTCGAGGCTCAGGACAGGGTTCCAGGGCACTGAGGTCTCCCTGGGTCTCCATAGACTTCACTAGTGCTACCTCCTTGCTGTTTCTGGCAACCATTACCTCACTCTCTCTCTTTTCTGCACCCTCTTCATCATCATCTTCCTCCTTTTCCTGTTCTTGGCAGGGCCAAGCATTCTTCAGGTTGCTTGTGGGTACTCACCTCTGTTTCCTCTGAACCAGGAACAGGGAGATGACTGAGTGTCATGGACACCCTAGCCTGGTGGTCCTGCTCAGGTGGTGAATGTAGGACTGGTCAGCACTAAGGAGGAGGGATCCTTATGCTTTTGGAGGGTCCGACGAAGGATTCTTATGCTTCTGGGAATTGCCTCTGTGGGACCCAGCTGAGCATGGCACAGTAGGACTGTGTTTATGGTGGAAATTCCTTCAGGTAGGGCAGATGGCAGCTGTACGGTAATTCCGCCCGGTAGGGGGAGTAGGAGGTTACGAGGGAGGACCAGGCTGCGCAACTCGCCACTGGGTTTGCAGAGAAGACTGCCTATTCGGAGAGCACGTGATACGGGTCACATCAGGAGAACTGAGAACAGACAAGCGGAGCTGGGCTAGAACTCTGGCTCCTCTTGGGGCCAAAGGCACAAGGTTCTGTTCAGCCCTTGTGACGTCAGGCTGGAACACATGACGGACAAAGGGCACACAGGGAGCTCACCCGGAAGCCAGGTTGGTCAAGAGAAAGCACCCAGGACAAAGGGCGAGGCCTACTTTCCACTGCCAGGTTGTACTTTGTAGCTCCTGGTGACATCTGGCAGCTCCTCGCCGTGTGCAGCCCCACAGCTGCCCTATCTGCTGACTGAGGCCTGATCCCAATTGCTCCTGGGTCCTGGGTGCCGGTGCTACAGGTGCTGTAGGTGTCCAAGGCTCTGCGGTTCTTGTCCCAGAACACTAGGCGGCGCACCCACTGCCTGTGTGTTACCAGTTCTCTCCTCTCCTCTCTAGGGGGTCTAAAGGCCAGTGTGTGGATCCCTTGGGTGGAAGGTCATAGTGAGGGTATGGATTTACCACGGCTTAAAGGAAACAGGAATTGTGGGAGCTGTGTGAATCATACTGAAAGCCCAGTGCCAGGGCCACTAAGATCCTGCCAGACACCTCCAGCAAGTTCTCCAGTGTCTGCATTCCACCTTACCTAAAGTGCATCTTCTCCAAGGCTGGAGTGGCCCCCCTGGCTGCACTTGGGATTCCATGGAGAGGGAGCAGGTGTCCTGAGCTGACCACATGCTGCTGGTCGCAGCCACCCCTTCTAGGTGGGCAGATTCTATTCACTTCTCATAAGGCATTTGATAAGAGCCCAGGGAAGCCCATATCCTTCCTGAGTGCAGTCAGCTGGTAGTGGCCCAGCCAGGCCTTGAACCCAGGTCCTGTACCTGCAGAGCTCATGCTCTGCCCCTTGGTGTCTCTGCAGCATTTAGATGTCTCCTGTATCATTGTTTTCTTTTCTGCTGTCCGTGGCCCTTGAGTACTAGGTTCTGTCAAAGAGGAACATGGGCAGCAGCCAGGAGGAGGTCAGCTCATGAGCTGACAAAGACCCCACACCAGACATCAGTCTCCTCAAGAAGATGTAGATTACCAGTTTCCAGCAGAGTTCACTCACCATTATCTTCCCAATGAAAGGCTGCAGCCCAGGTTTCTTCTTTGTGGAGTGCCAAGGATTCAAATATTCAGGTAGTATTCGAGATCCATTTGTGTTCAGGGTGAATGAAATTCAGTTGTGGATTATGCCCTAGAGATAAGAAGCCAGTTTTATGGTATCCCAGAAATAAGCCTAGGAAGTAAACATCATTGATTCTCAAGTTGATAGGGAGCAATGTGTTGGATTCCACATAAGATCAACCAATTATGGTCATGGTCAGTATGCCAGCTGGGCCCACTCTTCACCGTGCTTTATTATCTTCTTCGTGTCAGTTTAGATACCCAGGAGAGGAGATACCCTCTTGAGCATCAGGACAAAAGAAATGTAGATTATTATACTAGAGCTTTGGCCTGTTGAGAAAGTTTTGGAGAACCCTACATCTGACTCCTTGGAGCATAAAGCTTGTTTTCTTTGTTTCTTCTTTGAAGTGTTTTTCTCTCTCATGGGGGTGACCTGGATCAGAACCATGGCATGTCCAAGTTTCAGAGGGAGGTATCATAGCAATCAACATAAATATTTCTTCTAAAGTTTTCATTTTTAAAATGTTAAAAATGATATTGGACATATGTCACCCACTCCAACACTTGCTTTGACTCCCTGCCCATGAAGTCCCTTGCATGCTACCTCAAAGCAAGTTTGGACTTCCATGCTTAACAAACCAGGAGAATGGGAGAATGCAAAAGGCTTTGCTCAAACTCCAGTGGTGTTTAAAAAGAAGAGACTTAGTATCAATCAGTCCTGTTATCTCTCCAGAACCAGAAATGGCTTATGCTTATGGCCTTTAAGCCTGGTTCCTTGATTTTGTTCGAAGATACTTCAATAAAGAATCAGGTTTTGGGCTGGGTACGGTGCTACACACCTGTAATCCCAGTGGCTTGGGAGGCTAAGGCAGGAGGATTACGAGTTAAAAGTCAGCCTCAGCAAAAAGCAAGGCACTAAGCAACTCAGTGAGACCCTGTCTCTAAATAAAATATAAAATAGAGCTGGGAATGTGGCTCAGTGGTGAAGTGCCCCTGAGTTCAACCTCCCCCCCCCAAAAAAAAAAAAACCATATTTTGTTCATTTCTTTGAAGAGAAATTAGCTGGTACAAATTTGGTACAAAAATTACCTGCAGGAACTCTGTAAAGTGGGAACCCCACATCAGATTCATATAGAACCATAAACTACAGGCTTGACCTCCCCATTATTTTTATTTTAACCAAAGAGTAAACTTTATTAATTATTAAATGAATGTTGGGTTTCAAGAGAGTAGAAGGGAACTTGAACTAGACTATTCCAGAAAAATCCAACAGTTGAATTTTCTTATCCAAAGGGAATAAAGGAGAATAGATGGACCAAATGATTTCTCCTGTGTTTCTTCTACCTCCTCCTCCTCCTCCTCTTTTGTTTTCTCTTTCCTGCCTTCTTGTTGTCACCAGTGTTATCCTCTGATATGAGATAACTTGGTTTGGCTGAGGAACAGTTTGTCAAGGCAAAATATTTTTAAAAACACCCCCAACTTGGTGAAACTCAACAGAGCACAACCCACCATCTGTCTTCCAATGGAAGACTGCAGCCCAGGTTTCTTCTTATTCTATGCTGAGGATCCAAATATGTCAAGGTCCTATTCCTGATCCATTTGGCTTCATGCTGAATGAAATTTAACATAAAAAAATATTTGACTACTGGAAGTTTGTACTTCCTGGTGAGATAGCTTTCAATATGATAGTTTTTAAAGCACCAAACTCCTGTCCTATCCAAGGGATGGCCCGAACTGGACACAACTGTGGTAATGACCATAGTTGACTGAAACTTCTGGCTACCTGCTTTTTGGTCTTCAGGGCTAGCCATCTGTTCTACATCCTGAAGATACTGGAAGGACATACTAAGGGACCCCTAATGATCTTCTTTCAAGAATGTTTGCCTCCTCACTTTCTGTCCCTCTTATCTCTTCTTCCGTTGGTTATATCCAGGCCTCAGGCCAAGCAGACTGGCCCTGTGCTGCAGCTTCTTAGAGAAGTCTTGTCTTGGTTGTTTTACCCACCGCCTCTCCATTCCCTTCACTTTCCCAAAAATGCATGAATCCCTTTCTGTGGTGGATGACTTCCACAGTCTCTTGCTTTTACTCATCTGCTAATTTAGTATAACTATTCATTCACTGAAAGATCATTTAAGGAGGCACCTGGTCTTTTATCTTCAAATTTAAAAAGTCCCCAAGGATTTTAGAATCCAGGGTTTCCATGGGGGAAAACCAACCTCAGCAGTCTCAGATATGGAAGTTATGTAGTGAAGGTAGCCTCTTCTCTGAATGGAATCCTTGCCTTGCCAATCATATTCTTTTCCCCCCACAGAGCCTTATGTACATGGAGAGTGGCCCTATGAAAAGGTTGTTTAGAGTATATCTTTCCACTCTCTCATTGGTGAAAAAAGGTAGGATCTAGAACTATTCTGCAGAGTTAGTAGTCCCAACCCTTCAGAAATCAGGAAATCTGGGGCTGGGGTTGTGGCTCCGTGACAGAGAGCTTGCCTCACACATGTGAGGCACTGGGTTTGATTCTCAGCATCACACAAAAATAAAGATGTGTCCATCTATAAATCAAAAATTTTTAAAAAGAAATCAGGAAGTCTGCCCACTAAAAAGTAAATTTATGTATGCTTCAGGAGCACATATACTAGAATTGGAACGATATAGAGATTAGCATGGCCCTTGATCAAGGATAATATGAAAATACATAAAGAGTTCCATATTTCTAACCCTTTTGCTAACTTACTGTTTTTACTGTCAACAGCAACTTATCACATCATTTCTGCTTATTGTGATAATTAACATTGTAGTTGTCACAGTAGGAAATAATTGGTTTAATGCTGTATTTTGTTTGCATTTGGTTGTTGTTATTATTTACCTCCCTCTAAATGGTGAGGTACTAGAAACATCCAGGGACTCTATGAGTCCACAGGCTAGAAATGCTACTGCCTCAGATCCATATTTTTAGATGGGTAGACACACAAACAACATGAAAAAGCAAGGGACCAATTCATCCCAAACAAACCAAGATATTTCAATAACAGAATCCATTGACACCACAGTGGAAGAAATGTCAGAATAGAAGATTCGAATTTTTATAGTTAAACAGATCTGCAAGGTACAAGAAGATAGAAGGAGTGAAATCAGAAAATACAGAAGGTGAAAGATCATTTCAATAAAGAGAAATTCTGAAAAAAAATCAAGCAGAAATCTTTAAATGAAGGAATCAATAAACCAGATTAAAAATTTAATGCAAAGTGTCAACAGCAGACTGGACCACATGGAAGACAGAGTTCCAGGCAATGAAGACAAAATATAAAATCTTGAAAATAAAGTTGACCATGAACAAAGTTGTTAAGAGACCATCAATGCAATTTCCAAGAAATATGCAATAACAAGAAAAGACCAAATACAAGACTTATCAGGATATATAAAAGCTCAGAGATACAAATTTAAAAAATGAAAAATATTTTCAGTGAAACAATATCAGAATATTTCGCAAACCTTAAGAATAAATTGGAAAATCAAATACAGGAAGACTACAGGACACCAAATATACAAAGTCACAACAGACCCACATCAAGACACATTATGAAAATGCCTAACATTCAGAATAAGTTTGGAATTTTAAAGTCTGCCATAAAAAAAATGACAGGTAATATTTAGAAGGAAACCAATTGGAAACCAATCTGATCTCAGCTGATATCTCAACCCTGAAAATCAAAGTGCGGTGATCTTAGAATAATATATACCAAGCTCTGAAAGAAAATGAATACCAGCCAGGAATACTATACCCAGCAAAATCAAACTTCAGAATTAACAATGAAATAAAAACCCTCTATGATAAACAAAAATGAAAAGAATTCACAACTAGAAAGCCTGCACTACAAAACACTCAAAATATTTCAAGAAGAATAAATAAAAAATAACAGTGAAAACTGACAAAGGGAGGAACTACACTAGAAGAATAGCCAAAGGAAAAACTTATTCAAAGAAAAACCAAAAATAACTCAAAAGGACAGGGAATAAAAATTATATCTCAATAATAACATTGAATGTAAATGGCCTAAATTCATCACTCAAAAGACATAGACTGGCAGATTGATTAAAAACGACCTAACAATATGCTGTTTCCAAGATACTCACCATGTAAGCAAAGACCTCCACAGACTGAAGTGGAGAGGATTGTTAAAAATATGTCATTGACATGGATCTCACAAATAAACAGGAATTTCTATCATGCCAGATAAAGTGTACTTCAAGACAAAGTTAATCAGAAGGGACAAAGATGGTTATTTCAGAGTGCATAAGGGAATTATACATCCACAAGACAGAACAATAATAAATATTTATTCCTCAAACAATAGAGCATCTATGTACATCAAACAAACTTTTATGAATTTCAAGAATCAAACAGACCACAAAATAAGAATACTGGGTGACTTAATATGCCTCTCTCATTACTGGATAGAACTTACAAACCAAAACTAAATAAATAAGCTATAGAATTAAAAAAAACAACTAATAATTTAGAGTTAATAGGCATATATAGAATATTTAATCCATCAAGGACTGAATACACTTTCTTGTCAGTAGCACACAGATCTTTCTCTGAGATAGACTGCATCATAGGCCACAAAGCAATTCTAAGCAAATAAAAATAAATAAAGGTAATACTTTGCATTTTTTCAGATCATAATAGAATGAACTTAGAAATCAATGATAAAATTAAAAATAGAAGCTACTCTAACACCTGAAGAGTAAATAATATGTTATTGAATGACCAATGGATAGCAGAAGAAATCAGAGATGAAATAAAAAATACTTAGAAGTAAATGAGAATAGCAACATAATATATCAGAATCTCTTGGACATTATGAAGGCAGTTCTAAGAGGAAAGTTCATTACATTAGGCTTATTCATTACAAGAACAAAAGTAAAAAATAAATAACCTAACATATCTCACAGCCCTAGGAAAAGAACAAGTCAACATCACAAGCTGTAGAAGATAAGAAATAATTAAAATATGAGCAAAATCAATGAAATCAAAACAAAAATTTTAAAACTCAATGAAACAAAAATTTTTCTTTGAAAAAATAAAAATGATAGACCCTTAGTCATGCTAATGAAGAGAAATAGAGAAGAAATTCAAATTACTAAAGTTTGTGATGAGAAAGGAAGTAGTACAACAGACTACTAAAATACAGACAATAATCAGAAACTAATTTAAAAATTTATACTCAAATAAATAGAAAATCTTTAAGACATTGAAAATTTCTAGAGACATATGAACTACCCAAATTATTTCAGGAGAACATAAAAAATTTAAACAAATCAGTTTCAAGAAATGAGTATCTTTCAGACAGCATATTGTTGGGTCTTGTTTATAATTCAATTAGCCATCCAAACCCTGCCAACAAAGAAAAACTTAGGACCATATGGACTCTCAGCTGAGTTCTACCAGACTTTCAAAGAAGGAAAACCAATCCTCTTCAAATTATTTCATGAAATAGAAAAGGAGGGAACCTTTCCAAACTCATTCTATGAGGCTAGTATCACCCTGATACCAAAATTGGACAAAGACACATTAAGAAAACAAAACTTCAGACTGATATCCCTGATGAACATAGATGCAAAAGTTCTTAATAAAACCCTGGCAAATTGCATACAAGAACGTTAAAAAGATAGTGCACCATGATCAAGTGGGGTTCATCCAAGGGATGAAAGCTTAGTTCAACATTTGGAAATCAATAAACATAATTTATCATCTCAATAGGCTTAAAGGCAAGAATCACCTGATGATCTCAATCTATGCAGAAAAAACATTTGACAAAATAATAGCACCCCTTCATGTTCAAAACCCTAGAAAAACTAGAGTGGAAGATACCTCAACATTGTAAAAGCTATATATGCTAAATGCAAGGGAAACATTATTTGAAATGGAGAAAATTGAAAGCATTTCCTCTCAAAATTGGAACAAGACAAGGATGCCCTCTTTCACCATTTATATTCAACATAGTCCTGGAAACTCCAGCCAGAGCAATTATACAGAAGAAACAAATTAAAGGGATAAGAATAGGAAAAGAACTGAAACTATCCCTATTTGCTGACAACATGATTTTATATTTATAAGACCCCCCCAAAAAAAAATCCACCAGAAAACTTCTAGAACAAAGAAATAAATTCAGCAGAGTAGCAAGATATAAAATTAACACTCATAAATCAATTCCTTTCCTATACATCAGTGATGAATGAACTGAAAGAAAAATTAGGAAAACTATCCCATTCACAATAGCCTCAAAAAAAAATATTTGGGATCGATCTAACCAGAGGTGAAGCATCTCTACAATGAAAACTACAAAACATTAAAAAAAGAAATTGAAGAAGACCTCAGGAGATGGAACAATCTCCCATGTTCTTGGATAGGCAGAATTAATATTGCCAAAATGGTCACACTACCAAAAGTATTATACAAATTTAATGCAATTCCTATTAAAATTCCAATGATATTCTTCATAGAAATAGAATAAGCAGTCATTAAATTCATTTGAAAAAATAAGAGGCCCAGAATAGACAAAGCAATCCTTAGCAAGAAAAGTGAAGCAGGAGGCATCACAATAACAGATCTTAAATTATAATACAAAACTATAGTAATAAAAATGGCATGGCATTGGCACCAAAACAGACATGAAGACCAATGGTACAGGTTTGTTCCGAGATGGTGGCCTAGATGGACGTGGCATTCCTAGTCTCTCCAGGACTGGGGTTTAAACTAGGGGAAACACTGTTTCTCAGCGAGTTTTTAGAGGACACCCGACAGCAGCCTCCACACAGGAACTCCACTTGTGTGCCTGCAGGGGCTCCAGGCCCCAGCATTTGCACAGGACCCCAGCTGCAAGCTGGCACAGGACTCTGACCCATTGCCCATGCAAAATCTGCTCCTGCACAGGATCCCTGGCTCCAGTGCCCACACACACCGCAGGACCTCAGGTCGCCCGCCCAAGCAAGACCCTAGCCGTTGCTCCCCCATCGGACCCCTGGCTGCTACACTTGTGTGGATCTTCAACTACCAGGGTGTAACTTGGGGACACAGGACAGGATCTGGAGACAAACTTTTACTTCTGCACAGCACACCACAAAGCTGCATCTCCAAACACGTCACCCAACACCACCGCCCAGCCTAGCCCTTCTCCTATCTCTGAAGCTTCTTTGTGAGACTCCTGCTTTACAATCTTTGACCTGAGCAGGGAGATACCAGTAAACAGACAACTCCACCTACTGGAAGAGAAGAGAAGCAATATTGTTTATTTACATTGAGACTCTTATTTTTTAACTTCTATTCCTTTTGCTCTCTCTCTTTTCTTCCTTTCTTTTTTTTTTTAATTTTCTTTCTCTCACTCTTTTCCTGCCCTCACATCCCCAACATTTGTGAAACCAAATATTTTTTATGTAGTAGGCTACTGTGGACCAGGATATCTGATTAGTATACTATAGTTGAATTATATAGTCTCATAACTTCCAACTGTACATATTTTCTTTTCTTTTTATTTTGTTAATTTTATTTATTTATTTATTCTACTTAGGTATACATGATAGCAGCATGGATTTTGATTCACTGTACACAGGAAGCACAACATTTCATTTCTCTGGTTGTATGTGATGTAGAATCACAACATACATGCAGTCATACATAAAGCTAGGGCTATGATGTCCATCATATTCCACCATCTTTACTGTCCCCATGCTCCCTTCCCCTTCCCACCCCTGTGACCAATGTTTCTCCATTCTTCCTGTGTCCTCCCACACATTATAGATCAGCATCCACTTACCAGAGAGAACATTCAGCATTTGGTTTTTTGAAATTGGCTTACTTCACTTAGCATGATATTCTCCAACTCCATCCATTTACCTGCAAAGCCATAATTTTATTCTCTTTCATTGCTGAGTAATATTCCATTGTGTATATATACCACAGTTTCTTTATCCATTTATCTATCGAAGGGCATCTAGGTTGGTTCCACAGTTTAGCTATTGTGAATTGAGATGCTATAGACATTGAAGTGGCTGTGTCACTGCAGTATGCTGTTTTTAAGTCTTCTGGGTGTAGACCAAGGATAGGGATAGCAGGCTCAAATGGTGGTTCCATTCTAAGTTTTCTAAGGAATCTCCATACTGCTTTCCAGATTGAAAGTACCAATTTGCAGTTCCACCAGCAATGTATGAGTGTGCCTTTTCCCTCACAACCTCACCAACACTTATTGTTGTTTGTATTCTTGATAATTGCCATTCTGATGGGTGTTAGATAAAATCTTAGGGTAGTTTTGATTTGCATTTCTCTAATTACTAGGGATGTTGAACATTTTTTCATATGTCTATTGATCAATTGCATATCTTCTGTGAAGTTTCTGTTCAGCTCCTTGGCCCATTTATTGATTGAGTTGTTTTTTTGGTGTTAAGTTTTTTGAGTTTTTATATATCCTGGAGATTAGTACTCTATCAGATGTGTATGTGACAAAGATTTGTTCCCAGAATGTCAGCTCTCTGTTCACTTCATTGATTGTTTCTTTTGCTGAGAAGAAGCTTTTTAGTTTGAATCTATCCCACTTATTGATTCTTGATTTTACTTCTTATGCCATAGGAGTCTTGTTAAGGAAGTAAGGTCCTACTCTGACATGATGAATATTTGGGCCTATTTTTTCTTCTATCAGGTGTTGGGTCTCTGGTCTAATTCCCAGGTCCATGATCCACTTTGAGTTGAATTTTTGTGCATGGTGAGAGATAGGGGTTTAGTTTCATTTTGTTGCATATGGATTTCCAGTTTTCCTAGCACCATTTGTTAAAGAGGATATCTTTTCTCCAGTGTACATATTTGGGTCCTTTGTCTAGTATAACTGTATATATGTGGGTTCATCTCTGTGTCTTCTATTCTGAACCATTGGTCTACATGTCTATTCTGGTGCCAGTACCATGTTGTTTTTGTTACTATAGCTTTGCAGTATAATTTAAGGTCTTGTATTGTGATGCCTCCTGATTCACTCTTCTTGCTAATAATTGCTTTGGCTATTCTGGGTCTCTTATTCTTCAAAATGAATTTCATGATTGGCTTTTCTATTTCTATAAGGAATAACATTGTGATTTTAATTGGAATCACATTGAATCTATATAGCACTTTGGGTAGTATGGACATTTTGACAATATTGATTCTGCCTATCCAGGAGCATGGGAGATTTTTCCATCTTCTAAGGTCTTCTTCAATTTCTTTCTTTAGTGTCTTGTAGTTTGCATTGTAGAGGTCTTTCACTGCTCTTGTTAGATTTATTCCCAAGTATTTTACTTTTTTGAGGCTATTGTGAATGGGATAGTTTTCCTAATTTCTCTTTCAGAGGGTTTATCACTGATGTATAGAAATGCAATTGATTTATGGGTGTTGATTTTATATCCTCCTACTTTGCTGAATTCATTTATTAATTCTAGAAGTATTCTGGTAGAAGTTTTTGGATCCTCTAGGTATAGAATCATGTCATCTGCATCCATTTAGGATAATGTTGTCCTTGGGTTTAGCATAGATAGCTTTTACAAAGTTGAGTTGTGCTCCTACTATCCCTAGTTTTTCTAGTGTTTTGAACATAAAAGGGTGCTATATTTAGTCAAATGCTTTCTCTGCATCAATTGATAAAATCATATGACTCTTGTCTTTAAGTCTATTGATGTGATGGATTACATTAATTGATATCCGTATGTTGAACCAACCTTGCATCACTGGAATGAACCCCACTTGATCATGGTGCACTATTTTTTTGATATGTTTTGGTATACAATTTGCCAAAAATTTATTGAGAATTTTTGCATCTATATTCATCAGGGATACTGGTCTGAAATTCTCTTTCTTTGATGTGTTTCTGTCTGGTTTTGGAATCAGAGTGATACTTGCTGCAGAATGAGTTTGGAAGGGTTTCCTACATTTCTATTTCATGAAATAGTTTGAGGAGTATTGGTATGAATTCTTCTCTGAAGGTCTTGTAGAACTCAGCTGAGAATCCATCTGGACCTGGGCTTTCTTGGATGGCAGGCTTTTTATGGCATCTTATATTTCCTTACTTGAAATTGATCTGTTTAAGTTGGGTATGACCTCTTCTTTCAATTTGGGTAGGTCATATGCCTCTAGAAATTTGTCAGTGTCTTCAGGGTTTTCTATTTACCGGAGTATAAATTTCCAAAACAGTTTCTAATTATCATCTGTATTTCAGTAGTATCTCTTATGATATTTCCTTTTTCATCACAAATTTTAGTAATTTGGGTTTTCTCTCTCCTTCTTTTCATTAGGGTGGCTGAGGGTTTGTCAATTCTGTTTCTTTGGGGATCCAAAGAAATTCCACCAGAAAATTTCTAGAATTCATAAATGAATTCAGCAAAATTGCAGGCTATAAAATCAATACCCCCAAATCAAATGTATTTCTATATATCAGCAATGAATCCTCTGAAACAGAAATCAGGGAAACTACTCCACTCACAATAGCCTCCAAAAAAAATAAAATACTTGGGAATCAATCTAACAAGAGCAGTGAAAAGACTTCTATAATGCAAACTATAAGACACTAAAGAAAGAAATTGAAGAAGATCTTAGAAGATGGAAAGATCTCCCATGCTCTTGGATAGGCAGAATCAATATTATTAAAATGATCATACTACCTAAAGCGTTATATAGATTCAATGAAATCCCAATTAAAATCCCAAAGTCATTTATTATAGAAATAGAAAAGGCAATCATGAAATTTATTTGGAAAAATAAGAGACCCAGAATAGCAAAAGCAATCCTCAATAAGAAGAGTGAAGCAGGAGGCATCACAATACCAGACCTTGAACTATATTACAAAGCAATAGTAACAAAAATGGCTTGGTATTGGCACCAAAATAGATATGTAGACCAATGATACAGAATAGAAGATACAGAGACTAATCCACATAAATAGTTATCTCATACTAGACAAAGGTGCCAAAAACATACATTGGAGACAAGATAGCCTCTCCAACAAATGGTGCTGGAAAAACTGGAAATCCATATGCAGCAACATGAAACTAAACTCCTGTCTCTCACTATGCACAAAACTCAACTCAAAGTGCATGAAAGATCTAGGAATTAGACCAGAACCCTGCTTCTAATTGAGGAGAAAGTAGGCCCAAATCTTCATTGTATCAGATTAGGCCCCAACTTCTTTGACAAGACTCCTAAAGTGCAAGAAATAAAAGCAAGAATCAATAAGTGGAATGGATTTAAACTAAAAAGCAAAAGAATCAATCAATGTGGTGAACAGACAGCCTATATTCGGGAACAAATTTTTGCCACACGCACATCAGATACAGCACTGATCTCCGGGATATAGACAAAGAACTCAAAAAACTTAACACAAAAAACAAACAACCCAATCAATAAATGGGCTAAGAAGCTGAATAGAAACTTCTCAGAAGAAGATATACAATAAATAAACAAATATATGAAGAAATGTTCAACATCTCCAGCAATTAGAGAAATAGAAATCAAAACTACTCTAAGATTTCATCTCACCCCAGTCAGAATGGCAGTTATCCAAAATACAAGCAACAATAAGTGTGGCAAGAATGTAGTGAAAGAGGTATACTCAAACATTTCTGGTGGGACTGCAAATTGGTACAACCAATCTGGAGAGCAGTATGGAGATTCTTTTAAAAACTTCGAATGGAACTACCATTTGACCCAGCTATCCCAATGCTTGGCCTATTCCCTATTGACTTACAAACAGCATACTACAGTACTGCAGTCACTTCAACGTTCATAGCAGCACAATTCACAATTGTAAACTGTGGAAGCAACCTAGGTTCCCTTTGATAGATGAATGGATAAAGAAACTGTGGTATACATACACAATGGAATATTACTCACCAATAAAAGAGAATAAAATTATGGCATTTGCAGGTAAATGGATGGAATTGGAGAACATCATGCTAAGTGAAGTAAGCCAATCCCAAAAATCCAAAGGCTGAATGTTCTCTCTGATTAGTGGTTGCTGATACATAAGAGTGATGGGGGTGGGAAGCATGGGAGAAATGGAAGAACTTTGGATGGGATGGGTGAGGTGAGGGAGAGGAGGGGGGATGGAAGTTGTAGAAATGATGGAATGAGTTGGACATCGCTACCCTAGGTACATGTATGAAGACATGAATGATGTGATTCTATCTTGTTTGCAACTAGAGAGATGGAAAATTGAGCTCTATTTATGTATTCTGACTTGAAATGCATTTAAATAAATAAATAAATGCCAGTGGTACACAGTACAAGCCACATTGATGAACCTACAAAAATACAGTTACCTCATACTTGATAAAGGCACCATAAATATACACTGGAGAAAACATAGCCTCTTTAACAAATAGTGCTAGGAAAACCAGAAATCCATATGTAGCAAAATGAAATTAAACCCCTATCTCTCATTCTGTACAAAACTCAACTCAAAATGGATCATTGACCTAGGCATTACATCAGAGACTCTGTGCCTATTACAATAAAAATGTAGACACAACTCTGCATCATGTCAGATGAGAAAAAAACTTCTTCAATAAGACTCCTAAAGCACCAGAAGTAAAATAATCAATACATGAAACTGTATCAAGCTAAAAAGGTTCCTCAGAGCAAAGTAAACAATCAAGAAAATGAAGAGAGACCCTACAGAATGGTAGAAAATGTTTACCACTTGCACCTGTGATAGAGCATTAACCTCCATGATCCATAAAGAACTCTAACATTTAACACCATATAAAACAACCCCATCAATAAATAAGAAAAGGAAGTGAATAGACACTTCAGAGAAGAACTATGCATGGTCAACAAATAAATGAAAAAAGTGTTCAATATCTGTAGCAATTACAGAGAAAAGCAAAGTAAAACTACATTGAAATTCCATTTCACTCCAGTCAGAATGGTAGTTATCAAGAATACATATAACAACAAATATTGGCAAGGATGTGTGGGGAAAGTTTCACTCACACATTGCTGGTTCGACTGCAAATTGGTGCAACCACTCTGGAAAGCAGTATGGAGATTCCTTAGAAAACTTGGAATGGAACCACCATTTAACCCAGTTATCCCATTTCTCTGTATACCCAAAGGACTTAAAATCATACTATAGTGATGTGGCCACATCAGTGTTTATAGCAACACAATAGCTAAGCTATGGAACCAACATAGTTTCCCTTCAACATATAAATGGATAAAGAAAATGTGGTATATATACACAATGTAATATTACTCGGCCATAAAGAAGAATGAAATTATGGCACTTGTTGGTAAATGGATGGAACTGTAGCATTTTCATGCTAAGTGAAATAAGCCAATTCCAAGAAACCAAAGTCCAAATGTTCTTTCTGATATGTGGATGCTAAGACACAATAAGGGTGGAGAGGGAAGAATAGAAATTCATTGGATTAGATAAAGAGGAACAAAGGGAAGCGAGGGTAGACAGAAAGAGGAATGACAGTGGAATTAATCAAACACAACTTTCCTATGTTCATATATGAATACACAGCCATTGAGACTCAACTCCATGTACAACCACAAAAATAGGATCCTAATTAGAATAACTTATACTCCATGTACGTATGATATGTCCAAATACACTCTGCTATCATGTATGTTTTAAAAGAACAAATAAAAATAAAAAGTAAACATATACCTAGTCTTCTCTTCCTTTCCATGTTCATCCAAAGTCTTTAAAAAAGAACAGTTTCACCAGCTGTATTTTGAGTAACTGTTCATCCACCAAGAACTGAGTGAACAAACTCCTTGCTACACCCATACAACAGAATGCTACTCAGCAACACAAAGTGATGGCCTGTGGACACACCCAGAACAGTAGCTTCCTCTGCAAATCATCATGCTCAGTGAAAGGACAGACACGTTTCTAAAAAAATGTGGACATATATGAAATGGTGAAAAGCCATTTCATATAGATGGGCCTGTGCCTGGACATGAAGGGGAAGCATGTAGAAAGGCTGAAAGCAGGGCACAGGAAGGGGCACAAGGCAACACTGGGGCCTAAGAGATAAGTCTATTCTATTGACAAGGTCAATGTTTTCAGGGGAACATGCAGCCACCAAATGTGTGAAATTGTGCTGTTGAATGATATGCAGCTCAGGGGATGTCAACTCTATTTTAATAAACCATATTTTAAAAAACCAGGCACAGTGGTGTTTCTGGAGGGAAGTACGTGACTGAAGAAGAGATAGTCTGGTGTGTGTTAACATCACATCTAGCTTCTTTCCATAGCTGTTCTAAAGGGGGCTATTTCTCCACATTTGTCCTGAGTCCTTTTCCCTGGGACCTAGAAATCATGCCTGAGCTCAGGCTTCACACATCACCATGGACATGGACCACTTCCTTCTCCTCTGTCAAATCAAAGAACAAAGGAGGCTCAGGAACATAGAGGAACTAGAAACAACAGGATTTTATGTACATCACCGGGAAAACAGAAAGGCCAATGAGACAACAGGTGAGGAGAAAGGGAGCCCCTGTAACCAGCATTGGACCACCTAGGTAGGTCCAAGGCCTAGAAAAGTGGCCCAGAGCTCAGTTCAGCCAGGCTGGCCAATGGTGTTGGTATCAAGCTGAGCATGCAGGTAGCTCTTTTTTATGCTATACTGTGGTGTACCTCAGACCCTGGGTATTTATGGCTGGCTTGGTCCCCTGGCCTGGGATGTGTAGTCCAAAACCAGCCTGCCTTCCACTCCTAGCTGCTGCAGGTCCCGGGAACACTGAAGGGCTGGAGTGATGCTGGCAAACAGTGAAGTGCTGTCCCCTGAGCTGATCCTCCTGGGGACAAGTCCCAAGCCACAGCTCAGGGCCACAATCCGCTGAAGAGAACCTGAGTTCTTGGCAAAGGCTGAGCAGCTGTTTCATTGTGTGCCCAATGGGATCCAGGGTGATGTGATACTCCCACGTCCATGCTGCCTGCCATGTGCTACCACTCAGCAGTTAAGCTGGGTTGAGCCTAAGCCCGAAGCTGGTGCTGGGATTCCCGGGATGTCCAAGAGAAAGAGTTGTACTGTCTCTGACTTCCAGGGAACCTGAATGTGGGCCCAGAGGTGGCTCCTGTGCCACTGGGAGTTAACCCTTTGTGCTTGCACTCACTGTGTACCCCAATTGGTGGAAACTGAGGCCCAGGCAACACTGTCACCATGTGGGAGATTCCCAGAACCAGGAAGCACTCTGTAGTATGGTCCAAAGTTTTTCTGGGAGGCAAGATGAGAATAAAAGAGGACAGCCTTGAAATGAGTGATGGTTTCCATAGGCTCATCTGTGGCAGGTTAGAGAATGATGGTGTAGAAGCTCTGCCTGCCAAGAGGGAGGCCAGTGTGTGGTCCATGACTGGGAGTATGATAAGCAGGGAGGCATTTTGAAGAGAGGCTTTCCCCTGTTGCCGGTGAGGGTTCCCAGATGCAGGCTGAGGAGTAGTGTATGGGCCAAACTGACGTTTCAAATTAGAATTGATTTGGAAGTTCTGAGCTTTAGGGGGGCCAGTGGAGACAAGTCCCTTTGCTGGCTGCCTGTGCTACCTGTGAACCTGAGAAGATGGGCAGAAGCAGATGGAAAGGTCACCACAACAGGAGGGAGAGTAGTGTCCATGGCAGTATCCTCAGGCTGCACAGTGGGATGCCAGGTCAGGAGGAAAGATGACTTAGTTCTGGTGGTGGGAGAGACAGTTGCCCCAGTTATAGATTGGCCATGGCTACTGGGATTGCAGGTAGAAGGGACTAGAGGAAGGCTGGAGAAGGAACAAGGAGGAGGATGAACAGGAGGAGGAGCCAAAGGAGGAGAAAGAAGTGTAAGAGGAGGAGTATCAGTGGAGGGAGGAGGAGGAGGAGGAAGATGAGAATCAGTGCACATGGGGGTTTGGAATTCTATTCTTCAGGGGGCAAACTTGAAGGGGAAAGGCTTTAGGATAGGAAGCTTAGGCAGGTAGTAAATGCAAAGCGCTGCAGCTTGTGGCAAGGGATGAGGGTGTTGATCCTCACTAGCAGGAACCTGTTCATTGGGACTGGGCTTCAGGTGAGGAATGGGGCTGCCTGGAGGAGGCAGAGGAAGAGAACTAGGTACTCCTCTCTCATCACTATTTGCTGTGAGGGAAGCTAGAGGGACAGAATCGAGGTCCCAGCAGCCTGGACTGCCAAATGGGTGATGGCCGGAGTAGCTGGGTTGGGGGAAGTGTTGGTGGGTGGGATCAGTGAGTCTGCTGTCCAGCAGGAAAACCAGGTCTGGAGAAAGAAGGGGCAAGCTCAGTGGCAGGTCAGGCAAGCATATCCTCTCTTTGGCCCTCTAAGTCCTCCATGTCATCCTCCAAATTTCTCTTTTTCTTAAGCCCCAGATCCTTCCTCTACAGTGTGCCTAAATCTTCCTTCCCAGAAAGAGGAGGCCACTTAGGAGTTGGAGCAGACCACCTGGATGCCAAAGCAGTGGCAGGACCATTGGCAAGGGCTTCTTTCTCTTGTGGGGCCTCCAGTGAGCAGGTCTAGGTAGAGGACAATTCCCTGATGGACCACAGGAAGGCTTTTTGCTGGGCACCCTCTGGGCTGACCCTTGTGAGCCTGAAGACCTGAGTAGATGGTGTGCATCTAGCCCTTCCTTGGCCCACCTCTCTGCCAGCTTGGAGCAGCTAGGGTCTGGCTGGAGCAGCATTGCTGCCTCTGTATCAGCCTGAGGCAAAGCCAGCTCACCTGCAGCTAAGCTGTACAGCTGTGGAATGCAGGACCATCACAAGAGAACCTGAGAGGCACATGGCCCTTCTCTTGCAGGGTGTTTCCTCTCTGAGTCCCAGGACTGGGCTACACAGCACTGAGGTCTGCTTCCATCTTGGCGGGTTTGCTGGCACTACTTCTCTATTGCTTTGGGTACTACTTTACCAATCTTCCTGCCCCTCTGTCTCTTTGGGACCCTCCTCCTCCTCCTTCTGGTAGGACATGCCTTCTTGATGCTGCTCTTGGGCCCTCACCTGTTTCTTCTGGCCAAGGAACAGGGAGAAGACCAGGTTTCATGGACTTCCCAGCCTGGTGGACCTGCTCAGGTGGTGAAGGCAGGAGGATCGATCTGCACTGAGGAAGAGGGATACTTACGCTTATGGAAGGTCTGAAAATCTGCGAGTTAGTGGATAGCACAGGACTCTTCCAGGAGTCCCCCCCAGGAGGCCAGCCTTAGGATCTCAAGAGAGGAATGAGCCGCCTACAGGCTATGGCCTCTGTAGTAGCCAGGTGAGCAAGGCGCAGGGGTCAGGGATCATGGTGGAAGTTCCCTCAGGCGGAGGGCGGGGAGGATGGCAAGTGCTAGAACAGCAGAGTGATCCCACCCGGAGGCCGGAGCTGAGCGCGTCAGGACGTTGCGTGAGCGAAGGCCCACCAGGGCCAGGCTGCAGGGCCTGCCACCGCCTTTGCTGAGAAGACTGCCCATTCAGAACACGTGGTGCAGTTAGGAGCCTGAGACCTGAGATCAGACCAAGGGAGCTGGGCTGAGACACTGGCCCTTCAGGAGCCAAGGGCTCAGGGTTCTGTTCAGCCCTTGTGATATCTGGCTGGAACACATGACCTTGAAAGGACGCACAGAGAGCTTGCAGTAAAGCCAGGTTGGTCTAGCGAAGGCGCCCAGGGCTAAGGGCGAAGCCCACTATCCACTGCCTGGCTGCACTTTGTAGCTCCTGGGGACTTCCCGCTGGTGTCTGGCACCACAGGGGCCACTATTTGAGGACTACTGGGTCTGGGGCCCCATCCCACATTGCTCCTGAGTCCTGGTTATGGGTTCCCAAGGCTGGGTGGTGTCCAGCCTAGGGCGTTAGCTTGTGCACCCACTGCCTGTGTGTTAACAGCCCTCTCCTCTTCTAGCGGACAGGGAGGCAGAGCTGGGGGTGAGGGGGTAGGGGGCACAGTAGGTGTGGGAGAGGGGTGGTGGACCAACTGCTGTTTGAGGGGTTAGGTTTATGTGGGAGCCCTGTGGGTAGTGCTGAAAGCCCAATGCCAGGGCCACTCAGATCCTGCCAAGCCCCTCCTGCAACTTCTTTAGTGCCTGCATTCCACCTTGCCTGAAGTGCATCTTCTCTAAGGCTGGTGTGGCCTCTTGTGTTGCACCTGGGTTTCTGTGGAGAGAGAGCAGGTTCCCTGAGCTGACCACAGCTACCCCTTCCAGGCAGGCAGATTCTATTCAGTTCTCAGAAAGCATTTGATAAGAGCCCAGGGAAGCCCACACCCTTCCTAAGGGCAGTCACCTGGTAGTGACCCAGCCAGGCCTTGAACCCAGGCCCTATGCCTACAGAGCTCATGCTGTGCCCCTGTGTCTCCACAGCATTTATATGCCTCTTGTGTCACCATAGTCTTTTCTACTGTCCTTGTGCCTTGAGCACCAGATCGTGTCAAAATGAAGCATGGAGAACAGCGGGAGTAGGTCAGCTCATGAGCTGACCAACACCCACACGGGGCACCAGTCTCCTCAAGAAGATGTAAAGTGCCAGTTGTTAGCAGAGCTCACTCACATCTCTCTTCCAAGAGAGGCCTGCAGCCCAGGTTTCTTCTCTGTGGTGTGACAAAGATTCAAATATGTCAAGTTCATGTTCTAGATCTGTTTGTGTTCATGTTGAATGATATTTAGCAGTGTAATAGTTTTTTTATAGATTTTCTTATTTATGGTGGGTCTGTGGTTTGACTTCCTTGGCATATGTCAAAATCTATTTCTCAGTTCTTCACTTATGACAGAAGAGATATTATGGGAGAATATGTGTTTCCAAAAAAGTTCCAAGGAGTTGTAAGGGATGGGACAATTGGTGTGAAGATCAGTGTGGCATCTGCCTTTACGTGAGAGAAAAATTTTCAGTATGAACTCGTCAGAAGTATAGAGAGGTTTATTTAGGAAAGGAAGTACACATTTAAGGGATTATGGTGGTCATCTCCAGAATGAGAGATTGCCTAGAGACATAGATTTGCCTAGATTAACCAAAGTCTGCTTTATTAGGAGAGGGTACTGAGTCAAAGTTATACTTAAGGTTGCTGATCTATTTTATGGTTCTTCTGCTACTGCCTGGTTCATCCAGGACCACACTTTTAAGTTTGGACCTTTCCAGCGTTTGTTGAAAAGTGAGGTTAACAGCTAGCTGTGACTTTGAGAGAAGTGGATGCCATTTAAAACTGACCAGAAACTAACTCCAATACTCCTCAAATTATTCCATGAAATAGAAAGGGAAGGAACCCTTCCAAACTCATTCTATGAGGCTAGTATCACCTTGATCCCCAAACCAGACAGAGACACATCAAAAAAGGAAAACTTCAGACCAATATCCCTGATGAATATAGATGCAAAAATTCTTAATAAAATTTTGGCAAATCGCATACAAAA
>PVHX01013509.1:0-54468 GCA_004024805.1 Geosciurus inauris | reverse complement strand
AAGAGAATAAAATCATGGCATTTGCAGGTAAATGGATGGAGTTGGAGAATATCATGCTAAGTGAAGTAAGCCAATCCCAAAAAACCAAAGGCCAAATGTTCTCTCTGGTAAGTGGATGCTGATCTATAATGAGGGAGGGGGCATGGGAAGAAAGGAGAAACTTTGGTCAAAGGGGAGGGAATGGAAAGGGAGGAGACATGGGGGCAGGAAAGATGGTGGAATGGACATCAATGACCTAGGTACATGTATGACTACACATATGGTGTGACTCTATATTGTGTACAACCAGAGAAATAAAAGTTGTGTTCCATTTGTGTAAAATGAATCAAAATGCATTCTGCTGTCATGTATACCTAATTAGAATAAATATATTTTTTTAAAAACCTAGTGGTAAAGAAATGAAAGTTTTGGAAATAAATTATCTCAATTACATCTTATACTTTTAAAGCAATTACAATGGAGACTTGGCTAAATACATTTTTTTAACCATTTAGAAAAATATTGATAAGACAACATGCTCACCTCATGATGTATTCGCTGATAAACTTTTTGTTCATTGTCTAATACTACAAAAGATTCAGAGGGTGCTGCATCCCCATTGAAAATGAAGCTTAAATCCCCTCGTTGGCACTTCATATCAGTAAAATCTATGAGAGTTGTGTCAAGCCTGTTAAAAATACAGATAAGTGAGCAATTGACAAACAAAACTTTCACAGAACTTCGTTAATAATTAATTATACAAGCATATGTCTTCTAAACCCAAACTAACATGCTAATATATTTCAATCCAAATCTATAGGTAAGTTAAATTTAAAATATTTTATTTTTAAAACCACTTAAATGCATATTCCATTTTATCTACATTTTACTTTTCTGAGTACATATTTCATTAACAAGAAAAAAAGTATTTCCCCACTGCTGAAATATTTCCCTTCATTTTTTACCGTTTCCTTTGTTATAGCTCCTCAATAAGTTACTTCCACAGGGAAGGGCAGAAAAGAAAAATAGACCTAACATTCTTTGATCCCTTCAAGACCATGTTACTAGCTCAACAGAGTATTTAAGATGGGTAGAGCAATATATGGACCACATTCCTACATTTAGAACTTCCCTTTTGATCTACATCCATTTTATGCTTAATCATTTGATATTAAGCTTTACTTCATCCTTCAATGTGATCAATCCCTCAACCTAGTATAAATTCCTGGCCTTTCTATATTACTTGCCAGATTCAGACTAGCAATTTCTTTCCCCAGACCACATTTCCACAGCCTGAAAAGTGTATGGATTACTTTTTGCCAAGTACTTGTGGATTCGCACATGTGTATGGTTATTGTGGTCTTTGATACCCCAAACCTGGCATGGTCAAGCCCAATGTGCTTGTCTCAGATAACATTCCATAAATTACTACATGTTGAAATTAGGGAAAATATTGGAATAAAAAAAATGTGTAAGTACCCTTAAGTATTTCAATCTTGCAGAAGACTTTATATGTCACCAGATACGGTTCATCCTAGTTGACCGGCTGCTCAAACACACAGTTTTTAGACTAAGACACTGGTTGGCTTAACTCTCAAGAGATATTGATCATACCCACCAAAAGCTTCTCTAAGTCTCTGAGACTCTCACCTTGGGCTACTGAATTTCTAACACAATTCTAAAAGTTAATTACTGTGTAGATTTTTCAGTTCTTATCACAGACAAAGCAAAGCGAATGGGCATTCTTGGTTTCCCAACATAGGAAAAGCTGAAAACACTGCAACATACTTTGAAAGTATGCTGCATCAAAAGAAATGCTATGGTTACATACAATTTGTCATTAAAACCAATAACTTTTAAAATAAAGGTGATACTATTAATAATTCTACCATGACAATAGGGATGAATGAGAACAAAAAAGTATTGGTTACCCAGGTATATAACATACATACCATATGAGTCATACAAACTATTTATATCCCTCAGAACAAAATCAAGAAGCTCTAAGAAAAGCACATCACCAACTTCTACAGGGGAAAAGCCTCACTGCTGCTTTATAGCTGAATCCTAGCTCCTGGTCCACTCACAGTAGCCCACCACCTATACTATTAAACAAGTCCTGTCACTGCTTATCCATGTGGTCCAAGAGGGAAAAAAAAATGTCAGTAAAGGGGATTCATTCCTACTATCTCTACAAGATATGGGTTCCTGATAGCATCAAAAAAGAACAGATCACTTTATATGTAGTAAGTAGATTATTTGAGCTCTAATCTTCAGCTACCAGGGATTTCTATGCTCCTCTACACTTTAAAACAAAAAACAGAACAACAACAACAACAACAACAAAAAAAAAATACAGAGACAGTCTCCTTCCTCCATTTCCTTTTTACCCATCCTATATGAGAGTGGTAGCAGGCTTTCAGGAGTGGGGATAGGAAACGTAAGGAAGGAGATGCACAGAAAGTCAGAGGCAAAAAGATAAACATGACTGATAAGGTAATATCTGGATCTTAGATCTAGCAATGCCTATAGTCAGTCATAGAAATTTCCCAGTTACTTAAGCTAATGTACTCAATTTTTATTTCATATGTGTTTCTATCATTTGCAACTGAAAGAAAACTAATATGTCTTCTGCCAATAGCCCTGATATGGTCTAGTAAGCTATTTAATATACAGCTCATAAATGATATAATTTATCATGATGGTATTTTAATATGTTGACTATTAACTACTCCTTGGCTTTAAGCCCATGAGCCTAAGTATTTTTGATTCTTGCTATTTAATTAGCCAGGAATAACAAAAAGTTCTTTATACAAATGCAAAAACTAGAATATTCTTTTTGAGATGAAAGCTTAAAATGTCATATAACACTGAAAAAGGCAATGCAATGTTTTAATTGAGGAAACTATAATACACTGCTACCAAAAGTCCACTGAATTAAAACTACATCATTATAAAATCCTATTCTGCTTAATTTTTCTTCTATATTATTCTGTATTTTCCAATTTTTCTAAGATAATGTACATGAGCACTTTTATAATTAGAAATACCTGAAATGGTTATTTTTAAAAACAAAACTTCAGAAACATCAAATTCTATTGTTTAACTTACTGATAATTATCCTAGAATTTACTTCCAGTGAAAGGTCTCTCTTCCACAATTGAAAATATTACACAATAAATTTTCTCATAAGAAGCCAGTTTTAAATCAGAATACTATAGTGATACAGCCACGACAGTGTTCATAGCAGCTCAATTCACAACAGCTAAACTGTGGAACCAACCTAGATGCCCTTCAGTAGATGAATGGATAAAGAAACTGTGGTATATATACACAATGGAATATTACTCAGCATTAAAAGAGAGTAAAATCATGGCATTTGCAGGTAAATGGATGGAGTTGGAGAACATCATGCCAAGTGAAGTAAGCCAATCCCAAAAACCAAAGGCCAAATGTTCTCTCTGATAAGTGGATATTGCTCCATAATGGAGTGTGGGGGTGTGGGGAGAATGAAGGAACTTCGGGCAAAGCGGGGGTATGAGGGCAGAAAAGATGGTGTAATGAGATGAACATCATTACCCTAGGTACCTGTATGACTGCACATATGGTGCGACTACATCGTGCACAACCAGAGAAATAAAAAGTTGTGCTCCGTTTGTGTAAAGTGAATCAAAATGCATTCTGCTGTCATATATAACTAATTAGAACAAATTTTTTTAATGGCCAAAAAAAGGTCAATTTTTAAAAATTTCTGATTGTGACATAGTGAGAAGAACAAATAATAAGAAATCCAGCCATTATTTCTAAAATCCCCTTACAGAAAATCACTTGAGCTTTCTCATCTATAAATAAGTTTATATAAAATGATCCCTTCAAAGTATTTAGTGTATGTGTAGACCCCTAAAACACTCAAATTAGTAATTGGGAGACCTACAGAGATATAGATAAATAAAATTTTATTATTTATATGTTTCCATTTATAAATATACTGTATATATAGATACGTAAGTCAGTATATTCACTAGTATTATAGTTTACATATATAATTTATAAATATGACTACATATTAAGGGACAGATTAATAAAAAAGAAGAAAGTAAAATTCTGAAATGAGACTGAAAAATCAGATCTAGATCACCATTCTAAGTTATAAAATGAAGGGAGCAGAAGAAAATTAAAACCAGCCTTGAAGTGCTCACTAGAATGGTAGATAACTTAGATGAATGAACAGATACATAGATGGGTAAATAGATAAGGAGGAGATAGAGAAAAAAACAAGAAATGGGTCTTCCTTAGGTGTCCCTTATTCCTTAATAAAACAGGATCAGAGAGGTGACCATCTTAAAATCTTCTAATATATCATGGTCTTCATGTTTGTCTACTGGATAGTCTGTAGTTGAATAAAACTAGTTGCTGAAGCAACTATCCTGATTAAAGTCAAGATTTATGTCTTTTGTTCCTTATCTGTAATAGGTCTCAAATGAATAAAACTAATTAAACATATTATTGTATTTTATTTATTTTTAAGTTATTAAGTACATGTAAGCTATGACTACAGGAAGAAAATCCTCCTCCAAATCTCAATTTTCTTGTACTCAGGAAAAAAAATCAAATCACCTTACCTGATATTAATACCTTGTTTATATATTTTACATGCGTCAGAAGGCAGAATTCGGGAAAGTAAAGGCACTGTATTTTTAAAAACAAAAGGTAAAAAAGTAACTATCTAAATTCTAAGACATTTACAAACTTTACAATTAAAAGAAGACTAATACAAACATTTCACCAATTCACCAAATTATATAATCATTTCCTTTAAAATAGCATTTCCACTTAATAATGAATATAATACACAAAGCAATTTTGAGCAACCTCAAGTAGCTACTACTTGTTATTTCTGTATTATTTACTACACCCTCACCTCTCCCACAAACAAACAAGAGTAGCAGCGTCAATACAAGGCAACTCTTAGATACACATTGCATGGTATTATAGATGAGTAAACAATACACTATGGTAACTAAACCACCCAAACAGGTAAAACAAAGGGATCTGGATCCTAGATGACCTTTTAAATATAACTTGTAAGATAGCAGGAAAATGATATGTATAGAGACATCTTGGAAGCAAGACAGCTGAATATAAGTTTGAATCCCAAATATGTGCCTCGGTTATTTATTCACTGCACATTGATTTCAAAATCTGTAAAATGGAAATCATAGTATTTTACCTATAGCTTTCTATATTACAGTGGTGTTTTCTATAACTCATATTTTATCACGAGCTATTCTGATGGGTTTTTTGCTATTTACTGGCTATTTCTTTGGGAAATAGAAGCTACTCTACTTAAATCTGCACTACAGCCTATAATAAACTACCATGTCAAAAAGAAAAGTGAAGCTCAAAATTCTTGAAATTCAAACAATATCACATGTACATGCATATGTAAGTTTGTGTACACATGTACGTGTTTATAAGCAATGGGGTAGTTACTATTATCTACATTTTTTAAAAATGAAGAAATTGAAGCTCAGGAAACACATGTGGTATCATGCTAGTCAAATACTTAGAAACCAATACTCCAGTTCAAAGGTTTTCTATATCTAAAAACTCAGGCTGGAATAGTTCATTTGTCTTCAAACTTGAGATTAAGTCTTGGGCTAGTTTCTCCAAAAAGTGAATGTAAATAACAACAAAAGAAAAAGTAAAGTATGCTCTACTATCTCAAAATTGAATTTATCCAGATCTCAATATTTCTTAGCTCTCCCTATTTCTGGTTTCCCTTACACACACACACACACACACACACACACATACACACACACACACAATATGGGTTTTGATAAAGGGAAAAAATATCCTGAAAGTCCAAAAAAGGTTGAACATCAAATTTAATAACAGATTACCTGCTGGCTTTTAATCTAAACTGTCTAAACTAAATAGATACCAATGGGTTAAGTTTTTAGAATTATATATGATATCTTAATTATCAGGTACAGTTTTGACTTTAAAAAACTAAAATCCTTTTTCTTCCCTGTTGCCTTCTTTTTTGGTGGTACTGAGAATTGAACTCAGGGTGTCCTACCACTGAGCTACATCCCCAGCCCTTTTTATTTTTAATTTTTTAATTCTGAGACAGGGTCGTGTTAGGTTGCTTAAGGCCTCACTAAATGATTGAGGCTAGTCACAAACTTGCAGTCCTCATGCCTCAGCCACCTGAGGGGCTAGGATTACAAGTGTGAGCCACCACACCCAACTTAAAATCCTTTTTAGCAATAAAACAGATGTGCTGACTTTCATATGTCAAAATCAAGTTCTCAAAGATGAAATAATTTTTACAAGTACCTCAGTGGTTACGTCATAAATTTGACTATGCAACATTTATAATGTATTTTAGTAACTAACTAAAAATATAAACCAAGAGTGATTACATGTATTTATACCTCTTCATATTATTGAAGTATGAATTTTAAAATTTTTATCAATCTTGTTCAGCAACTGCCAATTTTAGAATTCAAACAACTAATAACCATAAAGAGAATCAGCTAAGGAGCCAACATATTGAAGAGATAACCCAGTTTAGGATCACTGGCAAGCCTCGGATCTCTACAAATGAGAAAAATTCAGGCTTTAGATCAATCTAAATTGGAGATCTTCGAATTTATGTCTATACTTACTTTTTCATGAGCAGGGCACAGTAGCATACACTATAAACCCAGATACTCTTAAGACTCAGGCAGAAGGATCCCAAGTTCAAGGCTAACCTCAGCAACTTCGCAAGATTCTAGCTCAAATAAAAAGTAATAAAAAGGAGCCGGGCGCAGTGGCGCAAGCCTCTAATCCCAGCACTTAGGGAGGCTGAGACAGGAGAATTGCGAGTTCAAAGCCAGCCTCAGCAACAGTGAGGCACTAAGCAACTCAGTGAGACCCTGTCTCTACATAAAACACAAAAAATAGGGCTGGGGATGTGGCTCAGTGGTCAATGCCCCTGAGTTCAATCTCCAGTAATAAAAAAAAAAAAAAAAAGTAATAAAAAGGGCTAGGGGTATAGCTCAGTAATAGAATGTCACTGGATTTAATCTCCAGTACTGTAATAATAATAACAACAATAATAATAAAAATGTCCATATACACGGATGTTATATAACATCCAAAATTATATAAAATGGAATATACCTCATATATTTATCAATATATGGTTTATTTCTATGATTATTTGGGAGATGAACATGACTGAACAGTCAAATAATTTTATAGCATAGAAGTTAATTCAGATACTTTTAAAAATACAATAAACTTATTAAATCTAAACCTTCATGACATTTTTAAAAATTCTTTGCATTAAATTAAAATTCTTCATATTAAATTACTCTAATTTTTAACACTATCTTTTGTTTAAAAAATTTTAAGTAAGTTTTCAACCTTAAAAACAGGAATTATGAAAGCTGCTGCTCACATTGGGATAATTATTGCCACAGAGCTTTTAATTATTACTTTTAATGTCATAAAAATAATTTCCAGCTGGGCGCTGTGGCCAGTGATGCCTGTAATCCCATAACTTTGGGAGGCTGAGACAGGAGAATCACGAGTTCAAAACCAGCCTCAGCAACAGTGAGGTGGCTAGGCAACTCAGTGAGACCCTGTCTCTATAACACAAAATAGGGCTGAGGATGTGGCTCAGTGGTCAAGTACCCCTGAGTTCAATCCCCAGTACCAAAAAAAAAAAATCATAATCATAATAATTTCCATCAGCATAAGTCTCAAATTTGTTGTGATAACATTTTTATAATGATTTTTTCACTTGCATCACTGCACAAATAAATATTTTACAATACAATAGCACACTCTTACCCCAGCTTTGAAAATCCCAGTGAAGTTCTAGATAAAAGTCACCTAGCTGCAAAATGAAATATGAATAATTAACAAATGCACCTTAGTTAAGAGTTCTTATACTTGCTTAATACTCTGCTTTACTCTATTACCATTATAAATCTATAAGAAAAGAAAAGAAAAAATCAATTTAAATAAAGTTTAAAAACAAAAAATCAAAATATGATTATTAAAGCATAATAGCACACATTACTCAAATACAAAATATGTACTACTATATATTTCATAAAAACATTTCATCACATATAAATTTGTATGATTGAATACTATACTTGTCAGCATAACTAAAATAACAATAATAATAACAGGCATTTTCTTTAAAATAACTAACTTTAGAAATAACCATAAAAATGATTATTTGTACTGTCTCATGAAAATCTAAAATAATGGTCCATTGCAATACAAAAGTCCTTTGTATGAAATGATAGATTTAGTAAATCTGAAAATGTTAATCATATGAGACCTATGGAGAAAATTATTTTCCCCATATTTCTATGGAAAAAAAACTTTTATTTCTCAAACTAAAAACTATAATTATTAAAGAAACTATTAAAATCAAATATTTTCAAAAACTTTATACAGTCTGGGCCGGAGTTCTTCCTGACTGATTTTATCAATTGATGCAGAGAGCGCATTTGACAAAATAAAGCACCCTTTTATGTTCAAAACACTAGAAAAACTAGGGATAGTGGGAACATACCTCAACTTTGTAAAAGCTATCTATGCTAAACCCAAGGCCAACATTATCGTAAATGGAGGAAAATTGGAAGCATTCCCTCTAAAAGCAGGAAAAAGACAGGGAAGCCCTCTTTCAACACTGCTATTCAAAATAGTCCTTGAAACACTAGCCAGAGCAATTAGATGAAAGAAATTAAAGGGGTACGAATAGGAAAAGAGGAATTCAAGCTATCATTATTTGCCGATGATATGATTCTACACTTAGAGGATCCAAAAAA
The DNA here is from genome assembly GCA_004024805.1 of Geosciurus inauris. Taxonomy (NCBI): domain Eukaryota; kingdom Metazoa; phylum Chordata; class Mammalia; order Rodentia; family Sciuridae; genus Geosciurus; species Geosciurus inauris. The sequence goes on along the minus strand of PVHX01013509.1, from coordinate 45,643 downwards.
TTCCACCAGAAAACTTTTAGAATTAATAAATGAATTCAGCAAGGTAGCATAAAATCAACATCCATAAATCAACTGCATTTCTATACATCAGTGATAAACCCTCTGAAAGAGAAATTAGGAAAACTATTCCATTCACAATAGCCTCAAAAAAATATAAAATACTTGGGAATCAATTTAACAAAAGAGGTGAGAGAATTCTACAATGAAAACTACAGGACACTAAAGAAAGAAATTGTACAAGACCTTAAAAAATGGAAAGATCTCCCATGCTCTTGGATAGGCAGAATCAATATTGTCAAAACGGCCATACTACCCAAAGCACTATATAGACTCAATGTGATTCCAATTAAAATCCCAACATCATTCCTTATAGAAATAGAAAAGGCAATCATGAAATTCATTTGGAAGAATAAGAGACCCAGAATAGCCAAAGCAATCCTGAGCAAGAACAGTGAAGCAATAGGCATCACAATACCAGACCTTAAACTATACTACAAAGCTACAGTAATAAAAACGGCATGGTACTATAACCAAAACAGACATGTAGACCAAAGGTACAGAATAGAAGACACAGAGACAAACCCATGTAAATATAGTTATCTCATACTAGACAAAGTTGCCAACAACACACACTGCAGAAAAGATAGCCTCTTCAACAAATGGTGCTGGGAAAACTGGAAATCCATATGCAGCAAAATGAAATTAAACCCCTATCTCTCACCATGCACAAAATTCAACTCAAAGTGGATCAAGGACCTAGAAATTAGACAAGAGACCCAACGCCTAATAGAAGAAAAAGTAGGCCCAAATCTTCATCATGTCGGATTAGGACCTTACTTCCTTAACAAGACTCCTATAGCACAAGAAGTAAAATCAAGAATCAATAAATGGGATGGATTCAAACTAAAAAGCTTCTTCTCAGCAAAAGAAACAATCAATGAAGTGAACAGAGAGCCTACATTCTGGGAACAAATTTTTGCCACACGCACATCAGATAGAGCACTAATCTCCAGGATATATAAAGAATTCAAAAAACTTACACCAAAAAAACAAACAACCCAATCAATAAATGGGCTAAGGAGCTGAACAGACACTTCTCAGAAGAAGATATACAACAGATCAACAAATATATGAAAAAATGTTCAACATCTCCAGCAATTAGGGAAATGCAAACCAAAACTACTCTAAGATTTCATCTCATGCCAGTCAGAATGGCAATTATCAAGAATACAAACAAAAATAAGTGTTGGTGAGGTTGTGGGGGGAAAGACACACTCATACATTGCTGGTGGGACTGAAAATTGTGCAACCTATCTGGAAAGCAGTATGGAGATTCCTTAGAAAACTTGGAATGGAATCACCATTTGACCCAGCTATCCCACTCCTCAGCCTATACCCTAAAGGCTTAAAAACAGCATACTACAGTAATGCAGCCACTTCAATGTTTACAGCAGCACAATTCACAATAGCTAAACTGTGGAAGCAACCTAGATGCCCTCAATAGATGAATGGATAAAGAAACTGTTGTATATATACACTAATGGAATATTACTCAGCAATAAGAGAGAATAACATGGCATTTGCAGGTAAATGGATGGAGTTGGAGAACATCAGGCTAAGCAAAGTAAGCCAGTCCCAAAAAATCAAATGCCAACTATTCTCTTTGATAAGTGGATGCTGATTCATAATGGGCAGAAGGGGGACACAGGAAAAATGGGGAACTTTGGTCAAAGGAGAGGGACAGGGGAGGGGGCATGTGGACAGTAAAGATGGTGGAATAAGATGAACATCACAGACCTAGCTTCATGTATGACTGCATATATGATGTGATTCTACATCACGTAAAACCAGAGAAATGAAAAGTTGTGCTCCATCTGTATACAATAAATCAAAATGCATTCTGCTATCATGTATACCTATGTAAAATAAATAAATAAATAAAATTAGAAAAGAATTTATACAGTCTGAATATAAGTAAAGTATTGCAAATATAGCAACACTGGCAAGTTATCTCTATTTCAAGCAATGAGAATTTTATCTAATAGTAGATATTACTGCAACCTAAATATATTTATTCTGACTCTCTCTCTTCAGGTATCCAAAAAATTTTTTTTAAAAAGTTAGCACCCCCTAAAAGAAGACAAGCTCTTATCACATCATCATGACAGGTGTATCTTTTTCCCACAGTTCTGTCAGACAACAAAAATACAGAGGAAGAGAACAAAAACAGAAAACAAATCTCTTTCCTTCTGTTCCAGCACAACCAGCTCTTACCACAATCAGACAGGAGGAACAAAAAGAATTTTTGTTACATAAATAAAATGCAAGCTGTTCCTAACAGCATCAGCTATTATAGAATTTTCTAATCCAAAGCACAAAGGAAAATCATTACTATTATGATGCACCTCCTTTTTGCTTACTTATCTAATTTACTGAAAATGAATCTTTATTTCTTCTAATTCAAAGAAAATGGGTGCATCTTAGATTACATTTATAATCACAATATTTTGTTATTCCAATTACTGCTTAATTGAACATGATTCTTACCATTTATTAATCCTTACACAATAGTAAAAATTTAGATTATATTAAAAATGCTTAGCCAGAAGCAGTGGCACATGCCTCCCAGCACTTTGGGAGGCTAAGACAGGAGAACCACAAGTTCAAAGCCAGCCTCAGCAATGGCGAGGCGCTAATAAGCAACTCAGTGAGACCCTGTCACTAAGTAAAACACAAAATATGGCTGGGGATGTGGCTCAGTGGTCAAGTACCAAAAAAAGAAAAAATGCTTAAAATCACACTTTCAATTACTCTTTAGGTGCAAAATCAGCAAAGAAATATAGCTTACCTCTTTCAGGGCTTTTAATAATCGAGGTCGTTTTTCTTCAACACTTTCCCTGGATTGCTGCTTAAGCTTCCTTAAAAGAGCTGTAACTAAAGTTGAAATGGAAAAAAACATTAATTTAAAGTAATTTTTACCAGGCTAGAAAACACTACTATCTTATTTTACATACCGATTTTTCTAACCAGTTAAGAGTGAAGAGAAACTATATGGGCTCCTGGGTTTCTTACCCACAGTGAGGCTTCTATGACTTTCAAGGATTCTTTTATTCAGAATGACAACACTGCAGATTGTACCATGGGGAACTCTAACACTGAGATAGATGCCCAGCCCCTTTTATTTTATTTTTATTTTGAGACAAGGTCTCACTAAGTTAACCAGGCTGGCCTCAAACTTGTGACTCTTCAGTCTCAGTCTCCCAAACTGATGGGATTACAGGTGGGTGCCACCATACCCAGCTATAAACAATACACTTTTAAATATGGTTTCTCAATTCTTTTTGTATACTTTTCAATTTCAAGTTCCCAAGTCGTGAATAATCTGCATATAACTTTACAGATATAACTGCAAAATTTGTAGTATGGAAAATAACACTAAATGAAAAATATTTCAAATATATCACTTTGTATTTTTGGAACATTTATCAACAACAGTAATTCATATTCCTTACTCATCTGTCTGTCTCCATAGCTGATGGCTTCTGCCAGAGGGCTCCATCCCTGAGCATTTTTCACCTTTACTGGAGCATTGTGAGCCAAAAGTAAATGGGCACATTCTGCAATAAAAAAAAAACAGTAATATGAAAGAGCATATAATTTTTAAGATCTCTAAATATAAAACCATGTAGAAATTTAATAAGCCAAATTAATACAAATAAATTTGTAAAATACTATACTTTGTACAATTAAATAATTCTTAAATACCCTATGTATCTAAACCAGATTATTTCGGATCTCCAGATTCAAAAGCACCCATTCTACTATCTAAAAATAAATCAGATCTCTCTACAAAGTAAGTATTATGTTTCCTAATAATTATTTCCAGGAGTATTTTGAGAATGTTTCCATCCTTTAAAATATACACTACAAACCTCAAGAATAATGTACATCCAAGTATCTACTATTAAGACCCAAAAGAGGATTTGTACTTCTATAATATCAAATGCAAAGCTCATTATTTCAAGGAAAAAAAGTGCTTTCAAAAACAAGCAATCAGTAACATTTCTATAAAGCATTATTTTTCAAGTTTTATAATTCTTTTAGTTTGGAAAAATACCCCAACCAAAAAGGGCAAAATGCTACATGATCATAAGGACAAATGTGGAAAGTTCTCCAAGTAATCAAATAAGTCTAAGCATAGATCCTTCCAAAAACGGAAAAAACTTGTTTTGGTACTGGAGAGTGAACTCAGGGGCACTCCACCACTGAGCCACATACCCAGCCCTGTTTTGTGTTTTATGTAGAGACAGGGTCTCACAGAGTTGCTTAGTACCTTGCCATTGCCGAGGCTGGCTTTGAACCCTCGATTCTCCTGTCTCAACATCCCTAAGTGCTGGATTATAGGCTTGCACCACTGCGCCCAGCCGGAAAAAACTTAAAAAAATAAAAGTTCATTAAAAGGCCAAAAAAACATTAAAAACTGAGACTCATAGTTAATGTAGGTAGTACAGCCATACTCATTCATCCAATCAGTATTTACCAAGTGCCTACTATATGCCATCTTTAATTACAATGTTCTAGATATAAACAGTGAAGAAGGAAAATAAAGTCTTGCTATTAGAAAGTTTACATCTATGTTGGAAAGCAATAAGTAAATTAGTACATAAAAAGAAAAATAATATGAGATAAAAAATGCTTTAAAGGAAATAAAGATGTTACGACAGTGTGCTGTAGGTGGGCAAATGGTGAATTTCAGAAGAATGGCACTACAATAGCACTATTCCTAGTGATAGAAATAACATCTATACAGAGGAACTTTATTAGAATAAAATAAAATAAATACAAAAAAATTCAGAGGTGTTTTTAAGTATCCAATAACAGTATGTAAAAATATATGTATAAGAATGTTTATTTTAATATTTGTAGTAGTAAATATACTGGGAAACTGAGAACCAAAAGTAAAACTGACAAAAAAATAAAAAGACGATAAATTTTTCTTTTCAGAATAATGTAATGCCAGCTTAATAAATAGTAAAAGTGGAAAATTAATATATTAGAGCATCCGGTGTAATAACTGACTTAGGAAAGATTCTCAATGAATTCTAAAGCCACTAGGTAAAAAATTATGTGCTGCAAAATAAGATATTCACACGGTATTAAAGTATCACAACAAGATTATTTATTAATTACAATCAAAAAATGCTCTTTTACAGTGGATTTATCTAGAGATCCTTATCAAACAAGTGAGCAAATTTAGTAGCATTAACAGTGGAATAATCTTAACACTATATGTGTCCTAATGTGATGCAATATAAAGTTAAAATCACACCACCTGTTAAGTATTCTTTCCAGAAACATTTCATCTACACAGGCCCCTAAAAGCTAATTTTCAATTTACAGAAAAGGCAGATACAAGTTAAATAACACTACAAGATAATTCAAGATTAAGAACACTCTACAAGTCAACTGTAGACTTTTCAAAATGTTAGCACAAAAGGGCAAAAAACAATGAATGATAGGTTTGGATTACAAAAGAAACATTGCAATCAAATGCAATGAATGAGCCTCAATGGGTCTTGTTTCCTGAAGCAACTAATGAAATCAGATAATCACAGATATGCCAATTACCTATGAATATTCTTATACATTTTTTAAAAAACTGTATAAATCAAATGTCTTCTCTCAGTAATGTTAACAACTAATAACAAGAAGAAGTGACAAAAAAAGTAGTTAGCAAATAACTGGGCTGAAGAAATGTGTAAACGTGTCAGGAAGAATTCAGGATTTGAGGAATATAGACAAACTGAAATTACTAATGACAGAAATCACACAGAAACAAGCAGGAGCTATAAGGATGATAAAATATACAGAGAATAGACAGAAGGAATACGATAGTTGGAAACATAACAGAAGATCCAGGGAGATCCTCATAAAAGTGAGAAGCTATACTAATTCTAGACTTATTTAAAAAAAAAAATTAGAAATTGCACAAAAGACAGAGAATGAATTAAAAGTTGAAGCAACTGGTTTAAAAAGGAACATTTGCTAATGTTTCTAATCCAATAGATGAGAATTAAAGATTTGTTTTCAATTTCATCTCCTAAAGATTTCTAAAATTTTTCTTAATTAAAAGTGAGATGTTAGCCAGACTTGGTGACACACACCAATCACTTTGGTGTAATCCCAGCACTTTGGGAGGCTGAGACAAGAGAATTGCGAGTTCAAAGCCAGCCTCAACAATGATGAGACTTGCTAAGCAACTCAGTGAGACCTTCTCTCTACATAAAATACAAAACAGGGCTGGGGATGTGGCTCAGTGGTCGAGTACCCTTGAGTTCAGTCCCCGGTACCAAAAACAATATGTGATTTTTTTCATTTCCTCCTAAGTCCTTAGCTCAAAAACTTCGCAAGCAATATAGCCAACTTTAGTCAATGGACCTAGAAATTTGATTCTAACCAAAAGGATAAGAATTAGAGATTAGTTATCCATTTTATCTTCTAAAGATTTCTGAAATCTTCCTTAATTAAATACATTCTTTTTTTCCCACTCAAATTCATAATGTAGAAACCTCCCAGACAACACAGCCAACTTTAAAGACCCAGAAATTTAGGAAAAAAAAAAAAAAATCAAACTTCCATGGTGAAAAAATAAGGTTAGGACTGGGGATATAGCTCAGTTGTTACAGTGCTTGCCTTGCATGCACAAGGTCCTGGGTTCAATCCCCAGCACCATAAAAACTAAATAAATAAAACCCAAATAAAAAAAAGAAAAAAGAAAAGAAAATATAAAGTTATTTAGTATGTCAAAGTGAATGAGAGAAGGGAAATAAAAGTGTAAAAACCTTAATGTATCTCTCTCCCCTCAATCAACAAATAATTATCTGAATGGTTGGGAGGCTGTTTACAAACAAGTATATAAATAAAAAGTGCCCCTTAACAATGAAATCATTGAAGTGATATCTCAAAAGAAGATGAAAGAATAAGTGTCACAGACTAAAAATGGTATAATGTACAAGCAATTTACAGAACTAAGAAAGTAGATTGTTTATCTTCTACTACACATTCCAATCTCATTCTTGTAGAACCCAATATCCAAAACATAAAAAGGCAAAAGAAAAAACCACAAAGGGGCACACAACTGAAAAAATGTAAACGGATCTGTATATTATTTGTGGTGCCTACCCTACATGAAAAAGACTCAAAGAATAAATACCAACATTACTTGTAGAACCTGAATCATCTAACCAAGTATTTCCCAAAATACATTCCATAGAACTTTAGACTTCTCCAGATGCTAAAAGGAAGCAAACACAAAATAACTAGGAAACACTGACTACTATATCTACCTAACACTTGCCCCAACTTGGAACTTCACAATGAATATTAGCATATCAAAATTATAAGTTCCACAATAAAGAAAATTTAACTTTTTCTTTTTGTACTAGCGATTGAACCCAGGGGTGCTTAACCACCGAGCCACATCCCCAACCCTTTCTATTTATTTATTTTTGAGACAGGGTCTTGCTACGTTGCTTAAAGCATCACTAAGTTGCTGAGGCTTTTAGGATCTTCCTGCCTCAGACTCCCTCCCAAGCCACTGGGTTTATAGGTGTGCACCCCCACACCCAGCAAAAACTGCTAACCTTTTATTAACCTGATATTTTTCAAATCAAGTTGCCCTGGAAACTCTTTTCCTCTAATTGCCTATTAATATCCCAAGACACTAATGTTTAATGAAATGCATTTTAGAGAAGGTTAACATACACATACACCTATGATAAAGCATAATAGTACATACACCTAAAATTAGAATAACTATACCAGGAATGGTAGATTAAGTTTCATTTCACATTCTAAAATAGAATTCTGAACTGGCAAGCTGTGTGTTGTCTATATGCTTTTTCAGTGGTTCTGAGTGAAAAGAGGGCAAGGCAGTAATACCACAAATAAAGGTTCAACACTCCAAGTTGAAATCAAAATTCTACTACTTTATTCTGTACAAGCTGCTTAATTTCTTAGAGCTAATGTTTATCCTCTGGAAAATAGGGCAACATGAGACGTGTAAGGGTTGTTAATATGTATAAAGTACTGGGAAAAGTATTGGCATATTATAAATAACCAATATATTTTATTTTAGTTATTTTCTAAAGTTTTGATTCAATGTTATTTCAAAAAATAAAGCATACTTTTTTTTAAAAGAATTTAACCTTTATTTTATTGTTTTTTTAAGGTGGTGTTTAAAGTCAAACCCAGTGTGGGGCAAGCACTCTACCACTGAGCTACAACCCCAGCCTACTGTAAGTTTTTAATTGATCAAATTTAGTCAATAACATCTGATGTATTTTCAGCAAGGTAGCTATATTAGAGATGTCTATTATGGCCTGCTTTGCCCATTTTCTCATTAAACACTTTGTATTCCTGACTTCCTCTCCTATCCCCAGCACTCACTCCAAGTGAGCCTACCCAAAGCTAAATTCACAGAATACCGATGTCAAAGCTACATAATTCATGAGCTTGCCATCACCCATCACTTAATGGCTTGGCTTGAGATAAACTGGACCGGCAAACTCTGCTCAAAAATTTGTAAACTTAAGAAACCTTATAAGTTGGTGGTAAATACTGAATCCAAAAAGTCATTAAAACTTAGGATCCAAGGTAAGAAAGATATAAGATATATAAAGACCAGCAGATACGCTATGAGACAGATGATAGATAGGGAAATGAGCAGATAGGAGAATGGCTAATCCCCCAAAACCTCTTGGTTCCTTATCTTCCCAAGACCTGGCTGGGCCCCATTTCTTGAGTTTCTACAATATGTAGCATCTTAATAAATCTCATACTGAATCTGTAACTCATATTTTTTAAAAAGTCATATTGAAGTTAAATATTTGAGTCACCAATTATTATAGAATTAAAATCAAAATTAAATAATCCTGCAGATCTTATGATTCACTTCAGCATGTGAACTTAAAAATCAAACTAACAGACTGAGGATAAAGCTCAGTTGTAGAGCACTTGCCAAGCATCATGCGTAAGATGGCCCTGGGTTCAATCCCCAGTGTGTGTGTATGTGTGTGTGATATTCAGTAAAACGGGTTCTAATAACAACCTTGAGGTCAGCATACACTCAGGTCAAATATTTATACAGCCACATTACACCATATGACAATAAGAGATATTCATAATGATACTTCTAGATAATTAATTAGAAGGAAAAATTTTAAAAGCAATTTATTAGCCTGTTTAAAAATACAGAAGAAAATTTCCCCAGTACTAGGGATTAAAACCCAGGGGCACTGTATCAATAAGCTACACCCTAGTCCCTTTTTAAAACTTTTTTAAAACAGGGTCGTCCTAAGCTGCCTAGGCTAGCCTGGAACTAGAGATCCTCCTGCCTCAGACTCAGATTTGCTGGGATTACACCACGCCCAAATGCAGGAGTGTATTTTTAATAATATTTTCATCAAATATTTAAAATTGTTAAGTCTAGAATTCAGAGGATTGCCAATTAGCTATCTAGAATCCTTACTTTCCAAAATAACTGGGAATCCAGGTAATGGAAATGGTATTGCATATAGAAATAATATACAGAAGTAGATCTTTTAAACCACCTTCCCATGAAGTATTTTTTTAATTAAAAAACAAACAAGTATCACATTTTTACAATTATCTATCTATCATAAAGAAGGATCAACTTCTGGAGTTCAGATATATAAAATATTTCATATTAAAGTTTTTATAATATATTAATTTTTATAATTTTAAATATAATTTTTAAAATATTTCATATTAAATTAATACTTATACATTAGATTATACTAATTATAAATGCTTTCATTAAGTATTTTAAGATATTATAAGTTTTATTAAGTATTATAAGACATAAAAGTTTTACAATACTTAATAAACCCTAATATTTGGAAATAGGAGTCTTCTAAAATTATAAATACCTGCACTAAGCCAAAGAAAGTTATATTTGTTTTTGTATTTTTGCAGACCTGAGGATCGAACCTGGGGCCTTGCACATGCTAAGCAGGCACTCTACCACTGAGCTACATTCCCAGCGAAAAGAAAGTTTTAAATGACATGAAGTTTAGTACACGGCTTCTAACTCTTTTTAAAAAGGGCTACAAAAAATGAAAAAAAAAATAACTTTAATGTAACATCCTAAGCTCAAATACAAGATAATCAAGTTAATTTTTAAAGCCTCAAGTGACAAAACTGATTTTAAAAATTTTAAACTGTGCACAAGTGAAGAAAGTTAAACAAAAAGAAAATTATTTACTAACCTTTATTTCCTAACATCACAGCAAGATGTAAAGGAGTGTTTCCTAAAATTAAAAAAAAAAATTAAATTAGAATGTGTAACAACAAAAGAAATTTCACTTTAAAGTGATTTTAGCGTCTTCAGAACAAAAATAACCTGTCTGCAAAATACTGCTTAAATGGCACATTTGAAGTCAGAGAATGCCATGTTTTCTAAGCACTCTACTCTACCCCACAAAAAGGAGTACCTCTGAAATCTTTCAGTCTTTCCAAATAGATGCTGGATTCTTTTTGCTGCTGATTTATCACACATTCTTTTGTTCTTTAGAAAACAATTTAAATATCTACTCATTCTTAGGGACAGAAATCTTCAGACACAAACCCAGTCCTCAAATTGTTCAGAACATTGCTATTAAGAAACTAATATGGTAATAAATAATATCTATTATTTACTAGAACAAAAGGAGGTACAGCATGAGAAAGGAACATAGGACAGAGGTCTTAACTTTGGTGCAGAACTAAATACAGGATGGACCATACTAAAATAAGCCTTAAAGAATGAGTTAGAAATGTGTAGGTGAGCAAAAGTAACATTAACTAGCATTATAGTCTCAAAAAAAAAAAAAAAAAAACACATACAAATTGAAGAACAATTTGTAGCATAGTAAACAGTGAAATTAGATGAGCAAAAGGCAGTCTTGAAAGCTGTGCTATGGAGTTTGTTTTGACTATACCCTATAGGTGGTATTATAGAATGACTGATTTAATTTTAAAATGATATCCCAAGCAACACAGCCTAAAAACTCTTGATTATAAAAGAAAACAAACCAATAACTGAAAATAAAATCATTGAGTTAAATTTATGTATATAAATTTTCAGATATTAGCAATTTTATAAAAGTCATATCATCAAGAATTCTGCCCAACAAAATGAGCTATACACATTATCAAGGAACCATATGCAATATAAAAGAGAGAACTACTTTTTCTAAGTAACATGCATATGACCAACACCAATATCTTAGCTTGACTAAACTTACCAAAATGATTAACATACACACCTTAGCTCCATAAAGGTAGAATGAAATGAGTATTGTTGGCAGTCAGCAAGATACCATTTCAAGTGAAATTTAGAAAATAACACAAATGAATTCACTCAATTTACATTCTAAATGGTTTTACATAAACAAAACAAGGAAAACTCTGAATTACAGTAAATCTCTAATCTTAACTCTTAGGGATAAACAAATGAAAAATAGACTCAAGGATATAATTCACTACATGTTTTTCAGAGATAAGAATCGGAAGCACAAATGTCCCTTAGTGACTAGGCAAAAGATAACTTCTACTTCTTCAGGACTTGACCCCCAAGCCAAGTCTTCACACCTCAGAATTCTTCCTAGCTGAGATATGAAAACCACTGTAATACACACTCAATAATTACACATTGAAAAATGTTTCCAGAAAGGAAGTTTTGTTCATAATTTTACTTAAGAAATGAGTCTTAATAGTACTTAATTATTTGTGTAAGCTGCATTTCAAAAAAACAAATGGTACTCACAAAATTTAAAGCCCTTTTAGTGAGCTTTAGGTATGTCCTCAAAATAACATGACATAATGTTAACAAAATTTACATGAGTAAGAGTGAAAAGGACAAGGCAATAAAAAAGTATTTCTGCCTTTATAAAAGTACTGTTGATTACTAGCTTAATATAGAATATTCAATAAAGGAAAGATTCATTGCAGATCCTTTTAAAAACAAAGTTAGCAAAACTGATTTCCTTCTCTTCCCATGTTAAAACCAAATACATATCTACTCAAGAAACTAAAGAAACTCCATGTCTGCAATTTTTTAACCCTCCTCCCCAAGAAAACTGTAAGGTTAGGGACTTTTGATAGCAATTTTTTGCATCAGAAACTCAGTAAAGCACAATTTTTCTGCTACTAACATGTTCCATTCAAACACTAAATGAAAATGTTTATGAACAATTTTAAACATAGTCATCTATGGTGATCAGGGATCACCTGTGGGTCAGCTTAATAAACTAATCTTTGCCTTCAAGGCCTTCAGCATAATGCACAATAAGAAAAGTAATCCCCATGAATATCAATTTCCGATGTGAGTGATCTACAGTAAGTTCCTTTTCCTCTTCTTCAAAATATTGAACCTCTTAAATTTGCATTTACATCTACCCCAAGAACAAAAAGTCATCATAAAAAGTAAAGAACACGGTCAAGTCAGTGCCAGAAACAAAAGCTTGCCAACTATGCCAAAAATCAAAGCCTTTACATAAAATCATTCATTATTTCTATTGCCTCTTTTCCAGTTTAGGCTCTCATCATTTTGTCTACCTATCTATAGTAACAACCTTGTACCTGTTCCCTGCCTCCAGTCTTACACCATTTTCAATCTCCTCTTTAAAGTAAAACTGGAATAATAATTATAAAACAAAAATTTGGCCATGTTACATTTCCACTTATAAGACTAGAAATACTCCATTTATCTTTAACTTGGTATAAAAGCTTCTATATAAGTCCTTACCTTCCTTCCTTCTCTTATTTTCCACACTGTCATCTAAACTATACATATATTCTCCAATAAGACAGGTTCTCATGGCTTTTATACATACTGTTAAACCCTCCTAAATGGAACATCTCCCTCTGCCTGACATATCAACACATTCCACTCAAGGCTCACTCAAGCATCACTCTTCAGAAGAGCCTTTCTTGGCCAATTAGATGATCTTCTGTTTTCCCAAAGCCCTGCTTTTCACCCTGAACTGTACAATTTCATGTGTTAACATCTGTCTCCTTCATTAAGTGTAAACCTCAGTATGACCAAATACATATCTGCTTGATCTATGTATAGCAAATGTTTCACATACAGCATTTAACATTCAAAAGATGGTCCAGAAGCATTTGTGAATGAAGGAATGAGAAAAAACACTACAGCAATCAATCTTAGTAACAAGTTACAGAATCCAGATAATTAAAATGCAACAGGTATTAACTTAGGCAAGAGTTGCAAACTCAAATATTTCCATAATTAGAAATTATGCAAAGGTTTTGGTGGGGTTTTTTTCCTTAAAGTTTGGAAAGGCAATGAGTAAACTACCCGAGTCCAGTTTCCGTTAAGTGAACATTTTTATTATGAAATTATTCCTTAATAATTACAGCACACTTGTGTTTCCTAATTCTTTTCCCCCCAGCGATATTAAACTCAGGACCTTGCACATACTAGTCATGCATTTCTACCATTGAGTAATATCCCAGCTAATTCCTTTTTATGTTCATTTTGATAAATTAAGGTTTTTAAGGATCATTTATCAAAATTTTCATTTATTGTCATATTTTTTCACAATATCCTTTTGATTAATGACATTAAAAGTTATACTTATGAAATCCTCTTGTCATTCCTGATGTTATTTGAGCCTTCTCTTTATCTTAGTCTAAAGTTTATTAATTTTATTCATGTTTTCAAAGTACATTTTGACTGTTGTGCTGTACCTTGTTTTTCTAATTTAATAATTCCTGCTGTTATTATTTGCTTTCTTCTATTTTATGTGGGCTTAAATAAACATTTTTAAAATTAGAAAACTAAGTTGTTCTTTTTCTTTTTCCTTTCTGGCAGTACTGGGGATTGAACCCAGGGGTGCTCTACCACCAAACTACATTCCCGACCCTTTTATTTTTTAAGAACAGGTCTCACTAAATTGTCAGGATACCGGGATTACAGATGTGTGCTTCTTTTTCTAGTTTCTTGGAATGGATTTGATAATTGATTTTTCAACCTTCACTAATATCTTTATCTTTTAATTAATAATTTCCAACTTACTTGGCTTTGTAATCAGAGAACAGACTCTATAATTTCAGTCCTCTGAAACATGCTGAGATTTGCTTTATAGACAAATCTTACCCAATTTTGTAAATGCTTTATCCTTGAAAACAACATGTATATTGCATTTATTGGGTACAATGTTTCAAATAAATCTACTAGATCCAATTTAATTGTGTTGTTCTTCTATTTTACATCTTTTTTTTTTCTGGTGTTAGTATCTTGTTCTGTTATAAAGGGAATATTAAAATTCCTCAACTATTTATTGGGAGTTTGTATGACTTCTAACTTTACCAATTTTCATTTGATTTATTTTCAGGCCATGTTAAATCCTCACATTTTACTTAAAATCCTTATATTTTCTTGATTAATTGAACCATTTTTCATTATAAGGCATTATAATTTTCTCAGATAATGCTTTCTCCTTTAAAACCTATTCAGATATTAATACAATTACATCAATTTTTTTAGATTGATATTTGCATTGGATATACTTTCCAATCCCTTCACTTTCAACTTTTCTGTATCTTTGTTTTAGCTGTGTCTTCAGCTGCATGTAACTGGGTATTATTTCAGAGTAAGATATTTGTCTGAATTAATATACTTACTGATATACTGGGGTTTAAAATCTACCAACCTGCTTGTGTTCTCTTATTTATTTCACTTGTTTTATTCCTTTTTCTTTTCCTTACTCTTAGAGTGACTATTTTTATTTTTCCATTTTATTTTTGCATGGGTTGGATGAAATGTACACATTTTATTTTACTATCTGTCTGGTAGTAATCCTACAGTTGCACTGCTTAGAGTAGATAGGTATGATTACCAAGCATTTGAAATGCAGTTATCCAAACTGAGATGTGACACAAATGGAATTTTGAAGACTTAGTATGAAAAACAAGAATGCAGCCGGGCACGGTGGCACACGCCTATAATCCTAGCACTTTGGGAAGCTGAGACCAGAAAATAGCGAGTTCAAAGCCAGCCTCAGCAACAGTGGGATGCTAAGCAACTCAGTGAGACCCTGTCTCTAAAATAAAAACACAAAACAGGACTGGAAATGTAGCTCAGTGGTTGAGTACCCCTGAGTTCAATCCCTGGTACCCCTGCCCCCAAAAAAACAAGAATGCTAAAATATCTCAAATAATGTTTTACACTGATTTGTACACTGACATTTGGATATATTTGGTTAAATGCCAAAATCAATCTTTTATTTTTATATGTGGCTACTAGAAAATTTATCATTACACACATTGCTCACATTGTATTTCTACTAATACTGCCATAGGGTTTACAATATATATCACTGATTTATCAAAGTCTTAATGTCCAATGGTGCTTTACCCCTATTCAAAACCTATGCAATGTCTGGAATGAATGGAATAAAGTTAGTATTCTGAGGCCTATGCAATAACCTCAGAACACTAACTTTATTCCACCTTGATTTATAAGCTACTATTGTTATCTGGTCCTACAAATTTCTGGTTTTCCCTTATTCATTTCATTTTTTCTTTTTTCCTTTTTCTTTTTTGTTGTCATCATTCCTTTCTACATCAGAATCATTTTCCTTCTACTTGAGGTAGATTTTTCAGGGTTTCTTTTAGTGACAATTCAGGTTTCTGTAAACGTCTCTTCAACTTCACTCCTTTCTCGTACTAGGTGTACCATTCTTGCTTTATAAGAATTTTTTCAACGTTTTGTGTGGTCTTACCTTTTTTTTTGTTGAGAAGTCAGACAGAGGTCTCTCACTCCTTTGAAAGTAATGACTTTTTTTTTCCTGGATGCTTTTAAGATTTACATTTTGGGCTGGGGATATAGCTCAGCTGGTAGTGGTACAAGGCTCTGGGTTCAATCCCCAGCACCACCAAAAAAAAAAAAATTTTTTTTTTTACTTTTCAAATTTCAGCCAAATCACTCTGATCTGGATTCTTCATTATGCTTAGATTGGACTTCTTGAATCTCTGGATT
This sequence comes from Geosciurus inauris, assembly GCA_004024805.1. Classification (NCBI taxonomy): domain Eukaryota; kingdom Metazoa; phylum Chordata; class Mammalia; order Rodentia; family Sciuridae; genus Geosciurus; species Geosciurus inauris. The sequence goes on along the minus strand of PVHX01013509.1, from coordinate 29,577 downwards.
TGTAACTTCCATTAATTTTGGAAAGTTCTGAGCAATTTTCTTTTCAAATTATCACTTAGTCCCTTTCTCTTTCTTCTCTCCTGGGGGTTTAATTAACACAAAACTTCCCTTCCCTCTATTACTTTTCTTTTTTAAAATGTATTTTTCCCTCCCTTCTTCATTATACAGTAGATATTTTCTTCCTGGATCATGGTCTAAACTACCCCTAACACTCTTTATTTAGTTCTTTCAGTTATACATTTTTCTATTTGATAATTTATTTTTGGTTCTTTTTTGAATCTGTGATTTCAATCCCTACAGTTTTCAATTCTCCACTAAAATATTCAATATATTAATCCTCAACAACCTAGTAGGTATTGTTATTCACAGTTACAATAAATGGAGTCCTTGCTGGGTCTGTTTCTTTTATTGTTTTTCCCTGATTCTCATGCATATAGTCCAGTTTCCTCACAATGCTGGTTATCTTTAATTATATGCTGGATATGGTACTGAATTAACTCTGTTAAAAATTTTGAAGCCTAAGAAACAAATCCTTCAGAGATTTTCATTTGCTTCTGATATATGGCTAAGTGTACCCGGACTTTAGGATCACTAGTCCAGGAACTGACATTTTTTTCCGGGCCTCAGAAATGACTCAAGGCTATAATTTAGTCTGCACCAGAACTGATTTACTTTCAGTTCACATTTATTCCTAAGGAGCAGTTCTAAGTTCCAGGTGTTCTTTAAGTTCTTGATCCAAAGATTGGTGCCTTTATGAGATATCCCATATCTGGCAAGCCCTGACTTCCATTTTTGTGCCTTAACTCAGCAAGGCTGTCAAAAGTGCTGCCCAGCCTCTTAACCACATCTTTTGGATTTGCAAAGAACACAGAAGCAAAATAACCTAAAATACTAGGCTCACATTCTTTTTTTTTTGTACTGGGGATTGAACTCAGGGGTACTCAACCACTGAGCCACATCCCCAGCCCTATTTTGTGTTTTATTTAGATACAGGGTCTCTCTGAGTTGCCTAGTGCTTCGCCATTGCTGAGGCTTGCAATTCTCCCATCTCAGCCTCCCATAGTGCTGGGATTACAGGCCTACGTCACCGCGCCAGGCTAGGCTCACATCCTCGGGTTCTCATCTTCCGCCAGCTGTTGGCCCAGTTTCTACCTTGTTAGCTCTCCATGACCTTCAAATAGAATATTTAATTCCTACTTGCTTCTAAAGAAGACTGGTACTAATTATTTAGCCCAACATTACTTGAAACAGAAATCTGTTTTGATTTTACTTTTAGTATTTTTGCTTTCTGGTCTTTAATACTGTTAAAGATAATAATTTATAAGCATTAATGATTATACCTTCTATCAAATTATAATTACTCTCTTAGCACCTTTTTAAGTCATATTTTGCCTCAAATTCAATGTGATCAGCAATTAATCCTACCATTCATACTTTTCTTTACCATTGACACAGAATAAAATTCTCATAGTTTTACCAATCCCCTTCTGGGCTTGATATCTATTGAAAGTTCTTTTTTTCCCCTTTCCCAATAATGTTGTATTTATTACTTTTTGGTCCCATATATTTTACTTCTATACTTCTCTTAGTGTCAAATCCTATGGTATTAAATACATAAACCAGAGAGGGTATATGAATCAAACGAAAAGAGTCTAAAAACTGGCCAGAAAATTGTTTCAGGGAATGGCACAACACACACCTGCATTAAGATGATTTTTCAGCATTTTCCCCCCTTTTTGAGGGTAGAAAATGGGAGGGCACTTCAGCTGGAGGGAAAAACTGTCTCTTGCAATTACAATCAGAGTATACTGACATTTGGGCATGGGGCTGCATATTCTCTACCCCACAGATCAGTGTATTTTAAAGTGTACTTTAAACTTGTTTTAACAAGTTTTTCCATCCTCAGAGTACATTTGACAATATCTAGAAGCAAATATTTGGTGATCAAATCTGGGGAGAGGGGGCACTAATAACATGAAGAAAAGAGAAGTCACGGATGCTGGTCAATATCATACAATGTAAACGACAGCTTTCCACAGCAAAACACCACCAACAAAAAAAAAGTATCCAGGTTTAAAAAGGGCAATTGTAGAAGGAAAACAATGAAGTTCTACATAACAACAGAATTGAGAATTGTTAAAAAAGCATATATATACATGACAGCACTGCAGGAGCTCTGGATATAATTATGCTACACACTGGCTAGTACCCTGTTTTTCAGTTATATGAATTAATAAATACCTCTGGACTAGTCTGTAATGAATTTCCATCAATTATAACTCCAAGAGTCATTACTAATACAATATGGAAATATGAAGCTTTATTGGTCATAATCATATTTTTGAAGGATTTCTGTATTCGCTACTTTTCGCCACTGTGACCTCATCAGAACAACTGTAGAGAAGGGAAGGTTTATTTTAGGGCTCAGGGTTTCAAAGGTCTTAGTTAACAGAAGGCCAGCTCCATTCCTTGGGGCTCCAGCTGAGGCTGGACCTGATGGCAGGAGAGTGTGGCAGAGGGAAGCAGCTCACATCATGATCCCAGAGAAGAATGAGAGAGAGATACCACTCTCCAGATACAAAATGCATGCCCCATAGCCAAGTCCCAATTCCCACCTCCTCCAGCCACATCTTAACACTACAGTTAATCCCACTAATTCACTAATTAGGCTAAGGCTATAATCTAATCATTTCTCCTCCAAACTTTCTTGCATTGTTTCACATGTGAGCTTTCAGGGGACGCCACATCTAAACCATAACAGATTTCAATTTTTTAAGTGCTTTTTATTCTCTATCATATTATGCTTTTTATTTGGACTGATTTTATTTTATATTATTTTTATTCTATATTATTTATGTAATAATACAGAATGCGGATATGTTAAATTGTTTGAAGCAAAAATATTCAGCAAACATTTTGAAATAATATCTAACAAAGTAAAAAAAAATCGTATTTTTATTCCCTTGTACAAAAGAATCAATACTTTTCATTGCTCCCATGTCTCCATTTTTCTTTCCCATTAATTTAATGAGTGATTATAAAACTTTTTTTAATCCCATGTAGAATGAACATTTGAGACAAAAACAAAAATTTGGAAACTTGCTCTCAATATTATTACCAAATTTTATAATTATAAGATTTATCTCTAGTATACTTAACCAGTTAAATGTCAGCCTTTTCCCCATACATATCCTTCCTTGAGTTAGTCATTTAATTTCATTTAATTTCATCTCCTGTTCTAGGATACTTTATTTTTTTCAGAAATGATATCATGCTGGTTGGTCTATTCCTCAGAATTTGCATTTTCTAGATTATTATTGTTTTCACAAATAAATACCAAGCTAGATATTTAATCTGAGACAAAACAGATGCTTTTTGTTCAAAAGGAACTTGTATTTTTACTTGTATATTACAGGATTCTTTACTAATTCAAAAATAGCAACAAGATATCAAGAATCTCTTAAACATCACATGGTACATGCACATCATTAATATATACAATTTTATGTATCAGTTAAAATAAATTTAAATAATTTTTTAGTTGAAGGAGCCCAAAGAAAAAAGAAAAATGTTATATGATTCTTGACTTAATCTTGGATAAAACAACACTGAAGAATATTATAAGAATACTTAAGGAAACCTGAATGGTAGGCTGTCCATTAATACAGTTCTACCAATACTAAATAGTATACATGGGATCACTGTGCTGTAGTTATATAGGAAAATGCTGATATGTTTAAGGTAAACTCACAATTTTTGAACTTTGAAAAGTTTCTGCAAACAGCTGGGAATGCAGCTCAGTGAATGAGTGCTTTTCATTTTATTCTTTTTACTTTATATTCTTTGTTTTCAAATGCATTTTCCACTTACTCTTCTATATTGTCAAGATATTCCTAAATTTAATTTACGTTTATTTAAAAAGACATGACTGTTTTTAGTTTTTTACTTACTATCTTGTGACTATATTTTAAAAATATTCCCACAGGTTCTTCTTAATTTGGTCCATTTTCTTCACACCATCACATAACAGTTTTAGAGAAGCAAACCTGCTTTTATATGATGCTGAAAAAGTAATTCTTTTCTAAATATTTCTCTATTTCTTGCAGCATTCTCAGTAGTATCTTCAGAATAATGAAGTAGTATCTTCAGAAATAATGCTTTTTCTTCTATAATGAATATTTTTCACAGGTTCCTAAATGAACATTTATTTATTTACTTTCACTCATCCATCCTGGAATGAAGATTCATCCTGGTCTAGTAAGGGAAAAAGACAAGTAGATTTTCCCCCAGTTTTTTCTCAATTGATTCAAGAAAATGAACAGCAGAAACCCCCTCTGCACTCTGAATTTGACATTAATAGAACTTTCCTGTGAGACTCTAGTACTCTACAAAACAAACAGCTGAGACAATGAGAACTTGCTATACAAAAATCAAAAATAAGAGAATGGTGCAAGACTTACATTGTGGAAACTACAAAACACTGTTGAAAGAAATTAAATAATACCTGAACATAAGGAAAGACATCCCCCAAGTTCAAGAATGATATTAAATATTGTTAGAATGACAACATTACCCAAAGAGGTCTACAAAGTTAAAGGAATCTCCATGAAAATTCTCAATAGCTTTATTTGTAGAAATTGACATAATGATCCTAAATTTGTATGGTAATTCAAGGAACCCAGAATATCCAAAATGATCTTAAAAAAGAACAAAGTTGGAAGATTTGTCTTTTAAATTTCAAAACTTTGTACAAAACTATAATAATCAATATAGTACCTACTGGCATAAGGAGATATATGTTAATGAATCAACTGCATCATACACATAATTAATTGAAAATAGATCATAAAACTAAATATAAGCCCAGAAAAGAAGGAAGTAAATCTTTTTGAGCTTGGTTTCTTAGATACTACACCAAAAACACAGCAATAAAAGGAAAATACATTTCATCATAATTAAAAGGCTTTCTGCTGCAAAAAACACCATCAAGGAGGTGGAAAGATAATCTATAGACTGGAAGAAAATATTCTGCAAATCATCAATTTGATAAGGGTATCCAGGATATATAAATAAATCTTACAGGCCAGGTGCAATGGCAGATGCCTATAATCCCAGCAAATTGGGAGGCTGAGGCAGGAGGATCACAGGTTCAAGCCAGCCTCAGCAACTTAGCAAGGCTCTAAGCAACTCAGTGAGACCCTGTCTCTAAATAAAATAAAAAAAGGGCTGGTGATGTGGCTAAGTGTTTGAGTGTCCCTGGGTTCAATTCCCAGTACCAAAAGATAAAAGAAAAAAAAAGAATTCTTAGAAGTCAATAATAAAAAGACAGCCCAAATTAAATTTGGGAAATGATCTGAATAGTTATTTCTTTGAAGGATAAATACAAACTAGCTAATAAGCACATGAAAAGAAGCACAAACTATCAACCATTAGGAATATATACATCAAAACCACTATGAACACTTTTCAAAAGTAGTAGTTCAGGGCTGGGAATTTAGCTCAGTTGGCAGAGTGCTTGCCTTGCATGCACAAGGCCCTGGTTCAATCCCCAGCATCACAAAAAAAAAAAAAAAAAAAAAAAAAGTAGTAGTGCAAGTTGCCAATAAATATGTGGAAAAATGCTCAATATCTGTAGCCATTAGGGAAATGCAAATCAAAACTACATTGAGATTCCACCTCATTTCAGTCATTAAGACCATTATGAAAAAGCAAAAAATAACAAATGCTAGTGAGAATGTGGAAAAACAGGAACTCTTATACACTTTTGGTTGAAATGTAAACTAGTACAACCACTATGTTAAACAGTTTGGAGCTTCCTCAAAAAACTAAAAAATAGAACTACTATATGATCCAGCTATACCAGTCCTGGATATATACCTAAAGAAAATGAAATCAACATATAAAAGAGAAACCTGAATATGTCGTTATTGTGGTAATAATCAAGTTATGAAATCAACTGAGATGCCTATCTATAGATGAATCAATAAATAATGACATGTAGGCATAATGAGATATTATTCAGTCATAAAGAATAAAATCATATCATTTGTAGGAAAACAGATGGAACTGGAGGTCATCATGTTAAGCAAATAACCAGACACAAAAAGACAAGTATCACATGTTTTATCTCATCCATGGAAACTAAAATAAATAAATAAAATAACCTAAAAGCAGAAGAGGGGCTATATGAGAAGGGAGAGGGGATCAGAGGGAGAATGTAGGAGAAAGAGTGGATATAATTAAAGCATAATGTGTGCATGAATGTAAATGTCACAATGAAACCCATTAATTTGTACAATAATGAGTTAATATTTAGAATTTAAAAAAAAAAAACACACAAGACACTACTTTTTACATGATAGCTATAATCAGTCCAAAGGCTGGCAAAGAGAAGAAACTGGAACTCATACATTGCTGCTGTGAAAGTAAAAAACGGCAGCCACTTTGGAAAACAGTTTTGCAGTTCCTCAAAAGGTCAAACATGGATTTACCATGTGACCCAGCAATATGTATATATCCAAGAGAATGAAAATATGTATGCACAAAAACCTGGATACAAATATTCATAGCAGTATTATTTGTATTTTTTAATTTTTAAATTTTTTTTTTTTACTTTTAGTTGTTGATGGACCTTTATTTTATTTGTTTGTATGCAGTGCTGAGAATCGAACCCAGTGCCTCACACGTGCTAGGCAAGTGTTCTACCAGTGAGTCACAACCCCAACCTTAGCCCCAGCATTATTCTTAATAGCCAAAGGGTAGAAATAAATGTCCATTTACAAATGGATATATAAATAAAATGGGGTGTATCCATTCCAAGGAATATTATGCAGCAATAAAAAAAAATGAAGTGCTGACACATCCTCTAAGGATTAACCTTGACAACACTGTGCTTAAGTAAAAGAAGCCAACTAACAAAGTCTCTATATCATGAAATTCTATTTATATGACATGTCCAGAATAGGCAAATCTATAAAGCACCTTAGTGGCTCTCTAGGGCTGGAGAAATGTGCATAATTGGAAATTGCTAGCGAAAGGTTATAGAGTTTCTTTAGGGGATGATAAAAATATTTCCAAATTAATTGTGGTTATAGTTACCCAACTATGAATATACCTAAAACCACTGAATTGAATACTTTAAATGGGTCAATTTTATGGTATATGTATTATATCTCAATAAAGCTGTTTAAAAATAAATAAAAAATAAGGAAAATGGAGGGTAAGTGAGGTTGGTAGAACTGCAGCAAAAACTTAGGCTTCTGACAATGTGAAAAGCAACCATTCTTTAGAAAGGCCTTTTTACTAGCCTTCTTATTTTGCCTTAATGGTCATCACCCAGGTTAGTCCAGCTTTGGATTCAAGTTAGCTTTTCTGGTCACTTGTTTCTCTGGTATGTTAACTTCTCTACTTGAAAATAAAATACCAGAAATAGCTTTTTTACTACTGTTAATGGATACTAAGGATACCAATAAATGAAAGCAAAAAGAAGTAGCTTGTATTCAGGCACATATTTGTTCCTGCCATCTGTTTTCCATGTTAGGAACTTTCTCATCCTCTAACTCAAGGTCAGCACATGACATACATAAGGCTTTACTGGAACATATCCACATGCTAATCACTTATGAACTGTTCATGGCTGCTCACATACAACCAGGATATGACCTGCAAGCTTAAAGTATTTACTATTTTGTCCTTTAGGTTCAATGTTTGCAGACCCTGTTCTAATTAGGAGGGATTTCACTTTATATTGTCTTGCTTCCATGACAACACCTACCAGTCATCAGTATAGTTTTATAATATAATATCATTACACTGCTATTATAAAAAGTTATCTCATAATCTAGTTTACCTGATTCTATAATCATTATTTTATAATGAAAAATCAGTACAGGGACTCTTAGGTCCTGTTTATTTCTCTTTCATCTTACCCAGAAGTAAAATCCATTGTCACTCAATATTTCCTGAGCATAACCATGTACTCAGCAATAGTGTCAGACACTGGAGATTCAACCATTAACAAACTAAAAGTAATTCCTACCATAAAGAAGCTCATATTCAAAAAGGAGAAAAATTGAGACAAAATAGATAGAGTATGATAAGCATTAATAAAACTAACAAAAAGTTAAAGTCAAACATTAAAAGGAGATATGCTTTTTGATATTTTAGTGAGGAAAAAAATCTAAAGAGATGTTTTAAGTAAAATCTAAAAGATTAAGAAAAGCTAAGAGCAAGGCACGGCGGGGGTGGGGCGGGCGGGGGGGATGCCTACTATCCCAGCTACTCAGGAGGATGAGGGGGGAGGATTTCAAGTTTGAGACCTGCCCGGAAAATTTAGCAAGACTCTATCTCAAAATAAAAAGGGCTGAGGGTGCTCAGTGGTAGAATGCTTACCTAGTATGTGCGAGACCCTAGGTATGATCCCTAACACTGGTGAGAAAAACAGCAACAGCAGCTAAGAAATCAAAGAATGAGAAGGAAAGCACTGCAAACAGGCCAGAAATAACCTTGCATTCAAGGAAATCAAAGAAAGAGAATATGGTCAGAACACAGAAAAAGGAAGAAATTTGTACAAAATTAAATTGTAGAAGCAAGCAAGGTCCTGGTAATGTAGGGTTCTTTACAGCAAGAAACACGAACTTAACTCTTTAAGTAAATATGGTTGGTAGTAAGGAGCCTTGGGCCGGGAAGTGGCATGATGCAAATTATATTTTAAGATTACTCCTGTAACCACAGAGAATGGATTAGAGGGGGGACATAAGAACATAAGTCTAATGTATTCCTGGAAAAAGATAATAAAAATTGGTTGGTCCCAAAGTGGTAGCAGTAAAGACATAGAAGTAACACAAAATTGTGTGCTAATTAGATGTATATGAAGACAAGGAAGAAGTGAGACAAAGAATGGATCCCAATGACTGAGGCTTAAATAACTAGATAGTTAATGATATAATTTAGAAGACTGTGTGGCCATGTAGAAGGGAAGAGGACAGGATAACTCCATTTTGGACAAGTTAATTTTAAATAAGTAGATAGATATGAATACAAAATCTGGAACTCAAAAGAAAAGTCTAGGCTGGAGATATAAATTTGGCAGTAAATGAAGAGAAATATTTAAAGTCAAATAATAAACTTCTGAATATCTATTTTTGCCCTAAAAGTATGTAATAATAGTTGTCTTTATTCACTCCTCTACCTTTCAGAGGAGAAAAGAAATATCATGCTTTATATGGTAAATAGTAGAGGGAACTGGTAACAATTCCAGCAAAGGAGGGAAAGATGGTTGACAGACACAGAGATGGAAGAAAAACAAGCATCCATTGAAGTCTTAGAACATAGCTCCCCAGAAGCACCATTCTCTTTGCCCACTGGGGAAACCATTCTATCTTTTTAGAGGTATATAACATGCGAGTGTAATCTGTAATTCAAAAAATTAAATTAAAGGAGAGCCTACCAGAATCTAGACAGAGCATCTCTAAGGAACATCAGCCACAGGCATGCTTAGTAATGTCTGGTCACAACTGATAAGGACCATCATCTAGAGTGTGATAAAACATCACTCAAGGACATGACCAATGAACACCAACTTGGAACTGTATTTAAACTGCTTGTCCTGTCATATTAGAGAGCTTCACTCTGAGGACCAATGACACTGGCCACCTTGCTGTCCATCCCCAGATCTGCTCCACCATTCCTCGATGTTCAACTGTCAGCTGGAGAACCACTGGACAACAGCGTTTGCTCTTCAGCTAAGAGAAGTCACATGGCATCAGAGGTATTTTGGGACATGTGGTTGCCCTAAGACTGTATGATATGCTTGCAGTGTTTAATTAGTGTGAATCAGCTGTTTGCATTTGATGACTGGTGTGATCGAATAAACACTTGCATTCAAAGACAATCCGCCTCTGAGTAATTACTAAAGCCTGCTCTTTACAGTACCCAAGTGAAGAAATTAAGATGTTCATTCTTCTAGATAATTACTCTTTCTTTTCTTAAACTCTCTAGGAAAATACAGAACAAGAGAGTAAAAGCAACAGTACCAAATGAAGTTGTAAATGAAACTTTTCATTACAAATCAAATTATGTTTTGTTTTATTTTTGTACGAGGGATTGAACCCAGGTGTACCTAACCACCGAGCTTCATCCCCAGCCCTTTATAATATTTTATTAGAGACAGCATCTCACTTGAGTTGCTTAGGACCTTGCTAAGTTGCTGAGGCTAGCCTGAACCCATGATCCTCCTCCCTCAGCCTCCCAAGTCACTGGGATTACAGGTGTGTGCCAACACCATGTGTGCATCCAGCACAAATCCAAATTATGAATCACATGATTAAGAGTTAAAAACCAGCTGGGCACGGTGGCGCATGCCTGTAATCTCAGCACTTTGGGAGGCTGAGACAGAAGAATCGCGAGTTCAAAGCCAGCCTCAGCAATGGCAAGGCACTAAGCAACTCTGTGAGACCCTGTCTCTACATAATACACAAAATAGGGCTGGGGATGTGGCTCAGTGGTCAAGTACCCGAGTACAATCCCTAGTACAAAAAAAAAAAAAAATTGTTAAAAACTAGAAATGACTTTAGAGCCCAACAATCCAATCCTTTTCACTTTACAAATAATCTTATCAGTGGAAATATCTAATATGGAGATGACAAATACCATGCTAAGTCAATATTTTAAATGATAAAACAATAATCATTATTAACATTGTCATCACCTAGTTAAACTGAATTTATTATCAAACAAGTATGTCAGGAAACAGCTCAAATGTCTTAGTTATACCCACCATGGTGGCACATGCCTGTTCATCCAGTAACTTGGGAAACTAAGGCAAAAGGATCTCAAGTTCAAGGCCAGCCCAGGCAATTCAGTGAGACCCTATCTCAAAATTTTAAAAGAGGTTGGGGTGAGGGGTGTTGGTCAGTGGTAGAGCACTCCAAGGTTCCACCCACAATACTACCAAAACAAAAAAAAAAAAGTCATTAACCTCTATCTACTATCCTCCTAGTTTTCTGTCCTAAGGCTTTCAACCTAATAAGCTAATTATCAGTTTTCTAGGTCTTCAGCCTGCTGTTTTAGCTAATATATTACAAAAGATACTAAAAACATATTTTACTATTAACTTTCCATAATTTTTAAACCTGAAAGAGAATGGTTTGTTTCTAGCTTGGTAAATAAAATTGTATTTTATTTTGTCAAATAAGTGAAAAGCATTTCAGTAACATTAAAATCACCTTAGTTTTAAAATATGCAAATAACCAACTGAATGATTAGAATTCAATGGCATATATTGAATGTGCCAGGCCCTATGCTATGTACTTCAAACATCTTTATCTCATTTAACTCATTAAAAAACCTCTCAGAAAAATATTATTCCTATTTCACAGGTAAGAAAAATAGAGTTAATGAGTTATTTCCCCAAGTTACCCATCTAAAACCTGGAGAGGTCATGACTTTAAAATCTATATTCTTTTCGCTATACCAACAGTTTTCAAATTTTGGTCTCAGAACCCCTTTATATTCCTAAGCATTACTGAAGATCCTAAAATTTTATATTATAAATGTATCTATTTATATTTATCATATTAGAAATTAAAATGTTTAACTTTTTAAAACTTAAATGCTAAAATAAATCCTTATGGATTAATATAAAATTGTTTTCTCACCATAGTTAGAATAACTATTATCAAAAAGACAAAAAACAAATGTTGGCAAAAATGCAAAACGGGGATTTCTTATACACTGTTGCTACAAATGTACATTAGTACAGCCATTATGGAAAACAGCATGAAGGTTCCTCAAAAAAATCAAAAATGGAAATACCATATAATCCAGCAATCTCACTACTTGGTATATATCCAAAGGCAATAAAATCATTTATCGAAGAGATACCTGCATACCCATGCTTATTGCAGAGCTCTTTATAATAGTCAAGATATGGACTCAAGATGTTCATTGACAGACAGATTTTTTAAAATTAGTATATATTCACAATGAAGTATTATTCAGTCATTTAAAAGGATAAATCCTGTCATTTGCTATAAAATGGAGAGAACTAGAGGACATTATGTTAAAGGAAATAAGACAGCAACATGAAAACAAATACTACATGCTTTCATTCATTCATGGAAGTTAAAAAAACTTGTCCACATAGAAAGAGACCATTAGAGAGGCTGCCAGAGTCTAGGAAGAGAAGAGGGAAAGTGAGAGAATAGATAATGGGTACCAAAACATACTTGGGTATCAGGGAAGTGGTTTTGGTGTTGTATGCCACAATAATGCAATTTCAGTCTACAACAATTAGTTACACATTTCAGACTAAAGGGAAGAGTTTGAGGGTTCCCAATATGTGACAATGATAATATGTGAGTAGACATTCTGTCCCTGATTTGATCATTATATGTGATAAACATATATCGAATTTTACAATAATGTACTCCTAAATATGGATAAATACTATATGACAAAGGAAAGAAAAAAACTGTTTCCAAACAGGATTAGGGCCTCAACAAATTAACTGTATTGTCCAAAACAAATGTCTGACAAAAGCAGTACTATTTTAAATTCCTTAAAAATACAAATAAATTCCTTTAATGTCTGGCTTAATGGAACTCAACTAGATTTTTAAAAATCTATTCTGCATTTATTTAAGTAGTAAATTTTTTTTTCCCCTAGCATAAGCAAGATCCTGAGTTTGATCCCAAGTACCACCAAAAACAGAACAGAACAAAACAAAACAATGCTTTTTTGGTTAGAAGTATAAGAAAATCAAGTTTTACACAGATTCACAGTTGAAAAAAGTAACAGTGTTTTAATGGCATTTTCAAAGTTCAGGGTATTCTTTCATACTATACCAAACTTACTAAGTAGTCATTTCTTTTTTGGTACCAGGGATTGAACTCAGGGGTACTCGACCACTGAGCTGCATCCTCAATCCCATTTTGTGTTTTATGTAGAGACAGGGTTTCATTGAGTTGCTTAGTGCCTTGCCGTTGCTGAGGCTGGCTTTGAACTCGCAATTAACCTGTCTCAGCCTCCCAAAGTGCTGGGATTACAGGCATGTGCCACCACACCCAGCTAAGTAGTCATTTCTTAAGGTAGTTGCAATGTGAAATCTAAAATCGTATCAATTAGTTGTCTATACTATATTACACTGAAATACACTGGTTTCTCTTAGACTTCGAGATCATTTATGACAAACGATTTTGTAACATCATCAGTGATCGCTGGAGAAACATTGGTTCATGAAGTTATGCAGATCTTCTAAATGTTGCCACATTTTGTTATATTTTATTTTTAAAATTATATTTAAATCACTTTCAGTCTGACCAAAACAGTCTTTTTAAATACTGAGAGCCTGTCAAGCTTATAGTGGCAGACATAAGTTCTCCAAAATTCTAATTTTCATTTGAAAGCTTCATTTTTTTTCCCCTTAAAGTCACAGGCTCACTTCATTCATTTTCCAGACACCTGCCAAGTAGCTCAATTGCAACAACCAGTTTGTCTATAAGTCATTTTTCAAGCAAAAATGGCATTTCATGAAAAACATGGCTAATTCAGTTTACAACTCAGTTTTACAAGAGTTTTTCCCTTATTTGCCGTTTAGTATACAGAAAAACATCATTCACAATCCCTATTATGTTACCAAGAATGCCAAAAAGAATATACTCAGGAGCTGGGGTTGTGGCTCAGTGGTAGAGCGCTTGCCTGGCACGTGTGAAGCCCTGGGTTTGATTCTTAGCATCACATAAAAATAAATAAATAAAAGTCCATCGACAACTAAAAAAAATTTTTTAAAAAAAGGACATACTCAACAATACTTTTGCTTTTATACCATTAATGAAAATGTCAACACAGTCAAAGAGGCAAGCAATAACTTGGCATCATTATAAAAAGTTTTGAATTCATACAGTCCCTAATTACAGAGCAGGAAATTACAAGTACCAGAACCAAAACTTAGCTTCAAGTTCTACAGACATATTCAAGTCTTACCCAAAAAGGCATAACAGAGACTTTCTGCACTAATTCTTAAAAATGGTATACTAAAACAAACACATAATCTTACATCCAATCTGTCATTAACTCCTACCAGCTCTAATTTCTTATCACTTCCACAGATACCCCACTTAAGTATAATAGTTTGTTACTGATTCTTGCTCCCCTACCCCTACATTTTGCTTCATAAAGCAGATAGTGAGCTTTTGAGCCTTTTAAAATAAGATTGTCACTCCTCTGCTCAAAACATCCAACTGCGTCCAGTGTTGCCAGAATAAAAGTAAAATCTTAACAATTTTCTACAAAAGTTCTTACATGCTTACACCCCCAGCAACCTAACTCCTATTCCTTCCCTCTTGCTCACTTTGTTCCAGACATACTGGCTGTCTTATTCCTTGAAACTGGTACCTTTACAATTGCTATTTTCTTCTTAACAAAACTCTGTTCTGTCAGACAATGTTTCCTAATTTTCTTTAGGTAACTGCTTAAAATTCTTATTGGTATCTTCCCTAAACCTAATCTCGATGAAATAATTACTACCTCCCTTTTCCCTGTATTGCCAGCACTCTCTGTCCTCCTCACTCTAATTTTACTCTGTGATACTTCTCATTAACATACCATATGTTTATTGGTTTGTTCATTGCCCAGCTCTCTCATTAGAATGAAGCCCTGCAGAAGCAGGAACTTTGTTTTGTTCACTGCTGCAACCCCAGCAACTAACAAACACTATCACATACTAGAAGGTATATATCTGTTGAACAAATGAACGAAAGAACCAACCAACCAACAAAAGAAAAAAACAATTCAGAACAAAAAGGGCTGTATCGGAATCTGTTTTCACTCTACAAAAAACATAACTGCCCTAGAACACAGGTCTCCTCCTAATTATGAAAACAACCAAACAATATATATATATGCATAAGAGGGAAAACACACAGTACAGACAGCTTTATAGAATAATTCAGTACTAAGAAAAAGAAAGCCTACTTTAACTGCTTGCCAGATATCTGCAGCCAAGAAACCAAATACACTAAACTGAGCTACACCAATAGTAGACGAAAGGTAACTTAGAAGTGAGTCAGATAGTTGTAACTCTTTAGTAGACTGACAGGCAGTACGAATTCAAGAATCAGATTAACACTTCAATTGAAAGCCTATCTATCTAAACCTTAAAAACAAAAGCTTCTTGTGCTGTAGGATAATTAAAATCAAAGGTAAAAGCAAGACACTAATATTAGTTCTCACTACCATTGTATGAACCTACAGATTTAAAATATTTTCAAGTCCATTCTTCCATTGGAGATTATAATGTCCTAAGAAGTAAATATTATATCTACTTATTTCAGAGGTTAATTAAAAAATAGAACAATGTCATAAAAACCACAATATCATAAAAACCAGTTTGTAAAGCAGGGTTTCAAACTAGGATCTGATTCCAAATGGAAATGGCACTCTAGTTTTGCAGATAATCTTTAGGATTTAAAAAAAAAAAAAGGCTCTAGAACAGGTAGAATTCAATTAAATCACATAGTAAAACCTCACACAGCCTAATGCCTAATACCATCCCTAATCTTCAAACAATTAGAAAAAAGACTTTTTCCTTTTTTTCTACCCCCATATTACATATTTCAATTTTGCTCTAAAATGAATTTCTCATTTCTCCCTGAAGGAAATAAATGGCATCAAAACAGAAAGATTGTTTGCCAAGCCCCTATCCAATCTTCTAGGAATTGCATTCATTTTCTAGACTCCAAAGCATCCTGATAATCAGTAAACTCTTTATTAAAGTAGAGTTCTGTGACTTAAGATGGCATTTACTTGGGGGAAGCCATACTACCTAGAACTCAATTCTCCAATGAGTTCCTCAAAATTCTCTTGCCTCATTGAGTATGATCAGGACCTAACATTGCCAATAAATGCCTATTTCTGCTAAATTTTTTTGGCCAAAACTAGGTTACAACTCTTATTCTTATTGCAGCTCAGGACAAGAAAAGGGAAAAGAGGATCCTCTCTGCCTTTTTGGAGATAGCTCTGCAGATCTGTTCACACCACATTTTTAAGTGGTGGGTCAAGTGCCATCAGGAAACAGAATCACTTAAGCCAAGGGTACTCCTATCCTGTTGGAGATGCACCTGGAGATAAAGGAGAAAGATTACGTTCATCTACTTATGAAGAACAACTCAATCAAATTTCACAACCAAGTCACCCTCAAACCCAACGAAGAGCTGGGTACGGTGGCTCAAGCCTGTAATCCCAGCACTTGGGGAACCTGAGACAGGAGAATCGCGAGTTTAAAGCCAGCCTCAGCAATGGCGAGGTGCTAAGCAACTCAGTGAGACCTTGTCTCTACATAAAACACAAAATAGGGCTGGGGATGTGGCTCAGTGGTCAAGTACCCCTGAGTTCAATCCCCACTACCGGAAAAAAAAAAAAAAAAAAAACCAATGAAGGAAGCAACACAATTGAATGGATTTTCTTAGGATTTAAACATCACATTTTTTCTAAGGGAAAACAAAGTCTGCCTTTAAAAAAATAAAGTTCTGAAAGACTACAAAACATGATGAGAACAAATGTAGAGTTACAAATATTACAAATGTAATATTCTTTTAAATATATGCTATCACTTTAACCCTCTCCTAGCTAAAACTGTTTACCAGTAACTTAGTTCAGGATTTGTCATGTTCATTTACAGGTGCCACTTCTCAAGAGAACTTTTATGATTATGCATTTTTTTTCACCCATCATGAAGATTTTATTGACAAAAACAATGCAGAAAAAAGGATATCAAAAGGAAGATAAAGGGGGCTGGGGTTATGGCGCAGTGGTAGCGTGCTCGCCTAGCACGCGTAAGGCACTGGGTTCGATCCTCAGCACCACATAAAAATAAAATAAAGATATTCTGTCCACCTACAACTAAAAAATAAATATTTTAAAAAAAAAAGGAAGATAAAGAATGTATAAATGAATCCAAATAAACATTTTGCATGGTCACCAGATTATCTTACTTCCTCAATTCTCAAATGCACATTTTTAATCTTTCAGAAATCAAAATTTTTAAATCCCTGTCTAAAGAAGTCTGCCTGCTGCAGATATTGTTAACTATTTCACTGTCACTTCACTGAGTTACCTCCATTGTCAGGAACAGAAATTCAACTGAAATTTAAAATTCCTAATCATCGTGTGAAATAGCTTTAAGATATTGCAACTAAGTAAAAATGAATATTAAGTGTTTTTAGAGAAGATGGCTTGTCACATGCCATGCAATGTAATTAAAAGCAGTTGAAATTGCCAAATCTCTCAAAATAGATCAGAAATGTTTCACATCTTAGAAAGGCTGGTTTGAGCAGTTCATATACCCATCACTGGCAACTGAATGCTTCTGAAGCTTCTGACTAGAATCCAACAGAAGCTGCTTAACTTCTTAAAGATATTTTACTCGAAGGAAAAATCAAAATTACAAGTTCAACAAAGAGGAAGCAGAGTCTTCTGTATGCTTCATATTATTCTCAATTCTAAAGGCAGTGAATAAGTAAAATCATTATTGTTAAAAATAAAAATAAGTGGCTTGTTCCTATAATACTGTGCCAAACTACCAAGCGCAAAAGTGATTCAAAAAAATCTTAACACTCAACGTGAAAAGAGGCTTAAATGTAATCTTTAATTTTATACTAAAGAAAAATGTGGCATATAACTAAAGATATAATAAAGATATAATATTAAAGATAAAATATTTTGTGTATTTTTAATGTATTTCTTTTCCCCACCCACCCCCCCGAAAAAAAATCACATAAGTCGTAAGTCACAATCTTTTGGCATATTTGAACACAATATATACATGATGCTACAGCTGTCACTGTATTTAACTTAGATTTCACAATATATGTTTGAACTCAGAATACAGTATTTCTGAAAATAATTGATGGTCCGGAAAACAATTTCTACTCAACCAACATTTTTTTTTTTGGTACCAGGGATTGAACTCAGGGGCATTCGACCACTGAGCCACATCCTCAGCCTATTTTGTGTTTTATGTAGAGACAGGGTCTCACTGAGTTGCTTAGCGCCTCGCCATTGCTGAGGCTGGCTTTGAACTCGCGATTCTCCTGTCTCAGCCTCCCAAAGTGCTGGGATTACAGGCGTGTGCCACCGTGCCCGGCTTCAACCAACATTTTACCACAGATGAAAAAATGACATACAAAACAAGTTTATCTAATCAGAGATCAGTAAAACTGAAAATGGCTGATAAATAGATTTCAACAAGCTCTCTACCTAAAATAAAGGAACCAGACTAAAACTAACAACACAAAATTTAATTATTGTAAAGTCCTCTGTTGAGGGTAAAAAATAAATGCAGGAAACAACAGAACATAAAAAAAGAGTAGCTTACTTGAAAAAAAGCAATATTTAAAAATTATACTGTAGCCAGGCGTGGTGGCACATGCCTGTAATCCCAGCGGTTCCAGAGGTTGAGGCAGGAGGATTGCAAGTTCAAAGCCAGCCTCAGCAACCTTGAGGCGCTAAGCAACTTAGGAGACCCTGTCTCTAAATAAGATACAAAATAGGGCTGGGGATGTGGCTCAGTGGTCGAGTGCCCAAGTTCAATCCCCAGCACCCAAAAAAAAAAAAAAAAAAAAAAATTACCATACTCTTGAACCGCATAAATAAGTGTATCTTGCTTTGGAACAATAAATATAGTCTCCTTGTTCCCTTTGGTTAGAGGCCTACTATAGCCCTAGCACTAAGGTTCCTTCTGGGGACCATCCTGAAAGGGAAGAATTAACAAATTAGAATTTTACTAAAGGAAAATGATTAAGACTTTCCTTTACTTAGCACACATATATTATTTACTGTGCTTCAGGGACCATTTTAAAGACTATAAATTAAGTCATATGAGGAATGAATAAACAAGTTAGGAATGTTTAACCTGAAGGTAGGGGAAGAACATGATAGCTCTTGTCAAGTATCTAAGGGTCTATCACATGGATGAATGAAGTAGCCCACTTATTTGTGCCATTCCATGAACAATAACCAGATTTGGGCTGGGGTTATGGCTCAGTGGTACAGTGCTCGCCTAGCACGTGTGAGGCACTGGGTTCAATCCTCAGCACCACATAAAAATATATTCTGTCCACCTACAACTAAAAAATAAATATTAAAAAAAAAGAAAAAAGAAATAACGAGATTTGAGTTCCACAGAAAAACCCTTAGAGCAAAACCTCTCTATGAAGTTATTTAAATGTTAAGTAGGAAAACATTAAAGAACTTTGCTATGAAACAAAACATACACATTATTAGAATTAACTTCATTATAAAAGAGTAGATCTCAATCAAGAGAAATATTTACAAAGAAACTAATCATAAGCTTAGGAGTCTCAATTATTAGCTCTTTTGTAACTTTGCAATTCATACTAAGTATGTGACTTATATTGTTTCCTTGTGTCTCTGGCTTTACTTTTCTTGCCTTTAAAATGAAGATAAACTATCTCCTTTGCAAGGCTATTGTGAGGATTAAATGTGACAGTGTATATAAACATTTAGCATGGTGTTGACACAATAAATTGTATCTATAATAATGATCATCATCAGCATTGTCATCATGATGTTGTGGAAGGAATATTTTCAAGGAATATAAAACTATGTGATACATGATATAATTCTATGGCTCTGCTATGCACCTGCCTGAGTATATGATTCGGCAATGTACCTATCATGTTACAGCAATTCAAATATAATGTACAACTTGTTTTTGCTTAGGTAATTTAAAAGGCATTTTTCTTTTATAATTTGAAAGGAAAAATAGCCTTAAAATCTAAAAAAAGTATTCTGATTAGTAAAATACCAAGAATACAAATAATAATGCAATAATATAACAGGAAAATTAGGAAATTACAAAAAAAAGACTAAAGCAGCAGCAGCACATTAAATAGAAGCCACTCTTCCCAGGAAATAAGAAATATATATGGGAGAGGAGGCCCAATTACACTTTTCACAGGTATGTGAACAACTAGTTACATTCATCAGAAATAACAAAATAAAGGCAGTTAAATGTTTCATTTAAAAAGTGAATTTCAGTAGGGTAGGGACAAGAGTTTAAAGGTACACAGAATACTGATTACTTTGAATGGAATTTGAACTTTTAACAAATATACTCCTAAATGTTGAATTAAACAATATGAAAGCCCACTACCCAGCAACTAGGTAAACTCAGAACCTTCTGATATTCACCCATGTCTTTTTGTAAGTGAAGTTAACTCAATAGGAACCTTTAATCTGCTCTCAGGGATATTTCAAAGTAATAAATTTTAAAGGCAGTGGCCAAGAAATAAAACACATAGCTACTATGCAGCCCAAATCTGAAAAACTTTCTAATGACCAATAAATTAAGAGTACAACTCTTTAACTCTTTCCCAAAATGTTAGAATATAATTCTCCCCAGTAAGCATTATGCTTATTATAGTACTAACATGATGAAATAAACTAAATGTAGGAATGAAAACCTAAAGTAGCTTTAAGGTACTTTTGGGGGGATCTGACTTCTCATAAATGATAGATGGTGAAATTACAACAATTACAATGTAAGTTCAGAAAACAAGTGCTAGAGAGCTGTATCAATAGGAAACTTATTTCCTTTTTTAATCTGAATTTTTGTCTTGATTTTAGGTAAGAAGCTCAGAATCCAGTGGAATTAAGGGAGCTTATTTTACAGGCAGGTAATTCTCTAATGTGATTGTGTCATTTTAGCAGAGCTGAATGTATTCTAACAAAATGTATACAATAACTGTCATGTTAAAGGCGTAACTATCAACAATATTTACTAACTACTCAGTTTAAAATGGCTTATTTATTAAAAGTCAAAACAATATCAGGGGGCTGGGGTTATGGCGCAGTGGTAGCGTGCTCGCCTAGCACGCATGAGGCACTGGGTTCGATCCTCAGCACCACATTAAAAAAATAAAATAAAGATATTCTGGGGGCTAGGAGTGTGGTTCAGTGGTAGAGAGCTTGCCTTGCATGGGTGAGGCACTGGGTTTGATCCTCAGCTCCACATAAAAATAAATAAATAAAATAAAGATATTGTGTCCATCTACAACTGAAAAAAATATTAAAAAAAAAAACAATATCAGCATTCACATTAGTTTTCATTAAAAAATTTACTGTTTCTGATGCACAAGGCCCTAGGTTCAAATCCTGTACCAAGAAAATAAACAAACAAAAAAATTTACTGATGCTCAATTCAATCATGTTATTCTTTAGAGAAACAAAAAAAAAAATATCACCTGATAAGGCAAAAAGTAGAAAGACAGTTCTTCAATAACAAATATACTATAACTACCAGGCACGGTGGCACACACCTATAATCCCAGCGGCTCTGGAGGCTGAGGCAGGAGGATGGCGATTTCAAAGCCAGCCTCAGCCAAAGCGAGGTGCTAAGCAACTCTGTGAGAACCTGTCTCTAAAAAAAACACAAATTGGGGCTGAGGACTGGCTCAATGGTCGAGTGCCCCTGTGTTCAATCCCTGGTACTACTCCCCAAAAAATATATCATAAGTGTGTATGTGTGTGTGTGTGTGTATACACACACAATTACTTTCTCATACAGGCTAATGAAATTACTATGAAAAATCTCATCTCAGTCACAGTCAAGATGAGACATTGCTAATAGCAATTATATACATAAAACCGGCAATAACTACTGAGAAATCACTTTAATTGTTCTAGGGGGAAAAGACAACAAATTTCTAATGTGCAACTTTCAGAAATCAAATCGTTCCAAGTTTCCTGAGAGCAAACCAAAAAAACCAAACAAACAAAAAACATCAGACTACCCAATGGCAATTGAAACTAAAAAATCACAACCAGATGCAGTCAAGATGGGATCTGTACCTGAGTATGAAAGAAAGTGGGCAATTTATATGTTCAAAATAAAAGATCCCAAGGTGGGAGGGAGAGAAAGTAAAGAAATACATAATTTCGTAAACAAAGGAAGAAAGCCAGGTTAGAGAAGGGGAAACCTAAGGCCTGGCTCAAAGATACACAAAACAACTTCTCACAGTAAACTGCAAAGTGGGCAAGGAACCATTCTTTTTGCACCCACAGGAACCAACCTCCTTACCACTAGTATGCTAAATCATGAATCCGACATGATTTACCGGCATTTGGTCCCGGCACGATTGGCACAGGAAAGAAAGGTCGGCTAGAAGGGAGCCTAGAATTTCAGAGACCTGGGGGGTACACACCCTACGAGCAAAGAAAGGTGGAGAGGGGCTAACATTCCTCACCGTGATTATCTTTCTGCCCGATATTGTGTGTACGGATGAGAGAGGAGAGTCTCCTCACATCCCCCTTGAAAACGCACTCGTGCACCGGATAGTGTGCGGGGCAGTTGCTTCCATCCGCGACGACTGTAATAGGGTTGGTGCCGACTAGGAGAGCCGGGGACTGAGAAGTGGTAGTCACGGAATTGTGCAGCGGCAGGACCGGGGCACCAGGGGGATTGGAGGAGGCCGGAGCTGCCTTCAACTGCAGCCGGTGGTGATGATTACTGAAGATCTTATGACAGGCTTTGCCCCCCTTGCCGCTGCTGCCAGTGCCAATCCTGCCTCCGGTAAAGGTGCCACCAAGAGCAGCTGCCGCTTCCTCATCTCCAGGCTCCAGCAAGTCCCCCTCTTCTTTGCTGGGCTTGTGGTCCCTCCGCAATGAACGGATCTTCTCCCCGGTCATCGCCGCCGCCAGGGGCAGGGAGTAGATCCGGCAGGCTCACCGCGGGCGACGGAGCTGGCGCTGCGGCGGCACGCGGTGATTAGAGCGGCGGCCAGGAGCCTCCAGCGCAGCATGAACTCCCAGAGCACCTCCGAGCCCGGGACAAACGCATCTCCTAGAAGAAGAGCGGGCTCTCGCCTAGGCACCAAAAAACGGAAGCTAGCTGAAGGGAGCTATAGCTCTGGTGCCCACGACACCAGGATTCCAGTCCCCGCCGCCACAGCTGCCGCAGCCACCGCAGCCGTCACCACTGCCTCACACCAAAAACCAGGGCACCGCCATCTTCCCCTTGCTTCTCTCGCGAGAACTCCCCCGGGAATGAATCGGAAGGAAACACCGCGATAAGTCGGCTGCCCCCGCTCTCTCTCGCACCTTCCAAGTCTCAGTCTCTTTCTCCCGCAGCGTGTTGCCGCCCACAGCTGGAGTCTGGAGCTGGAAGACTCAGACTTCCTGAGTCTGAGTCGTCCTGCTGGCCGCGCTTCTTTGGGCGGTCTGAAACCTTAGCCAGCGTTGGAAATGTTCCCTGCACGTTATACACAATGATTAAACCCTCAGACCTTTGAGCCTCCCGCAGAGTGCAGAATGACGCCACTGCACACAGGATGTGATGTCACTGAGATGCACAGGACATTCATTCAATAAACATGTACTAAGCACCTACATGGGGCCGTGCGCCGAGCTAGTAGATTTATAAAACGCCACTCCAGACTACAAAAAGCACTGCACAGGAGAAAAGACAACTAAAATATTTAACAGTGCAACGAATGAAGCAGATATGGGGAGCTGGGTTACACCAAAATAGGGCAAATTTTAGTATTGGGATGTCACAAAAGTCATCTCGGATGAACTTAAGGGCTGACCTTAAGAGGAGGCCACTCAAATATTTATAGATGAATGAATTTGGGGCAGATACTGGAATTAATGTAGTGGACGCTCACAAATGTCAAATAATTGTGCAAGTAGAAAATCATAGGACTAGTTCATGTCCAATCTCAATATTGTCAAATTCTAAAGAAAGGTAAATATAACAACCATAAATCTCTGACAGTCACTCAAAGCGTTCTGAAGATTTTTATCCATTTTTCTCTACAAAGTCCCATTTACAGTCCCTTTGACAGCTGCGTCTCTCAAATCTCTTCATTCCTACCCCCATACCCTCCATCCCCCGAAAAACAAACAGGGCTGCTGAGTGTAGCTAAGGAGTACAGCAGTGCTTTCTTAGCATGCATGAGGACATGGGTTCATTCCTAGCACTGGAGCAGGGGACAAAACCCCCTGTGGGCCTCTCTTTATCCTTCCTCCTAACATAGTTTTCATCTTCACCTGCTTCCAAATATTTTCAAATCAATTTATCCCCCCACTCTGTGGTGTGTATGTTGTGTGGGAGCCATTTTCATTCAAATATTACCCATTCACCTCAAAGGATCCTCTTTAGAGAGCAGGAGAGACTGATAATATACATATAATATTTTGTTCTTCGAAAAAAATCCAATATTTATTGTTAACTCTAAGCCAGGCAACACACTCGACATTTTATATACTGTTATTGAAAGGACCAGACTAAAGCCATTTTGTGACTCTAGGCCTCTTGTCCAGAGCCCTAGGTCCCCCACCCAGTTACTGGAAGTTGCAACACAATCAACGGCACCCCTCCCTGGCGCCAAAAAGTGGTTCTGCAACTTGAGTCAGCTAATCAGAAGGCCAGGCAATGAGCTCACTGTAGCCAGACCTATCAATAACCTAAAGGTCAACTGGACCCATTGTAGCCAGACCTATCAGTCTAAAGGTCCACTGACCACCCAGTGACTTCACCCATCCCCAACCAATCCTACTGCTGTTCCCCCTGCGCGTGTTTTCCCTTACCCAATCATGTAATGCCAAGGCATGTACTCCCCTGCTTGCGATTGTAATCCATAAAAATCCCTGCTCCCCTATACTCGGGCCACGCTTCCTAACCCGCTGCGTCGGTGTGGGTTGATGGACCCTACTCAAGTTTGAATTGAAGACCCTTTTGTGATTATATCAGAATCGGACTCCTGGTGATCTCTGGTGGTCTCGAGTCTGGGCATTACATTATGTCCTTGCAATAAGCATGATCATTCTCCCTTGGAAAAACTTGCTCAATGCCTCAATGCTAGAATGTGGCAATCAAGTCTGATTTTAGGACTCAAGAGATGGGAAAGGCCTTTATATGTTGACTTAAAAGTTTAGACTTTAAGCTGAGCATAGTGGCTCTTATAGCTGTAATCCAAGAAGCCCAGGGCCCTGAGGCAGGAGGATCACAAGTTCAAAGGCAGCCTCAGCAATTTAGCAAGACTGTAAGCAACCTTGCAAGATCCTGTCACACAATTTAAAAAGGGGGGGCAGGGGGTATGGCCCAGTGTTTAAGTGCCCTTGGGTTCAATTCTTAGTACAAAAAAAAAAGTTTTTTTAGGACTTTATTCAAAAAAAAAAAAAAAGGAGAGTCTTTCAGGGATTTTTTTTTAATTTTTTTTTTTTTAGTTATTGATGGATCTTTATTTTATTCATTTATTATTTATACGTGGGGCTGAGGATCGAATCCAGTGCCTCACGCATGCTAGGCAAGCGCTCTACCACTGAGCCACAGCCCCAGCCCCTCTTTCAGGGATTTTAAACAGAGGAAGAGCAAGATGAGATTTGCCATTTTAGAAAAGAAAAGTATGTATAAAGAACAGATTGCAAGCGGCTACACTAAAGACAAGGAAACTAAGCAGCTATGCATGAACCAAATAATAGTATCAATAAGTGTTAATACATGCATGAAGAAGTTTGGTAGAATATATTATACATGACATGTAGTGAACAATGGTCATCTCTTGGACTGCTAAATCATATTCCCTGAACTGCTTGAATTCATTTGTACAAAGGGAAAGTATTACTTTTTATTAATAAGGAAAATAAATTAATTTTTATATAAGTGTGTAGTTGCCAGGCGCAGTGGCTGGCAACTTTTTATTAATAAGGAAAATAAATTACTTTTTATTAATAAGGAAAATAAATTAATTTTTAAATAAGTGTGCAGTTGCCAGGCGCTCCCAGCAGCTTGGGAGGCTGAGACAGGAGGATCTCGAGTTTAAAGCCAGCCTCAGCAACTTAGTGAGACCCTAAGCAACTCAATGAGATCCTGTCTCTAAAAAAATACAAAATGGGGGGCTGGGATTGTGGTTCAGCAGTAGGGCACTTGCCAAGCGCAGGTGAGGCACTGGGTTCGATCCTCAGCACCACATACAAATTAATAAATAGTTATAAAAAAATACAAAATAGGGCTGGGGATGTGGCTCAGTGGTTGAGTGGCCCTGAGTTCAATCCCCGATACCCCCCAAAAAAAGTGTGCAATAATTCATGTCTGAGATGAGTGTATGAAACAAAATAATAACAATGAGGCTGGAGAAGTTTTAAGAGTTAAAAAAAATTGTTCAATCTTGGCATAGTGAGTTGAAAGTTCTTATTGCTTATCCAAAGGAAGTTAGATGGCATACATTTTGAGAATTAAGCAATGAATCTAGGAGATAGAGAACTGAATTTAGACCAGATACAGGAGTTATCATTATATAGTAATTGATGCCCCAGAGGTGGCTGAGTTCCCCAAGGAAGAGTGTTGTAGGGACAGACGAGACAAGGCACCCAAGATAGCAGGAAACAGTTTTATTTGACTGCAGTCGGTTCAGAGACTAAAGCTTTCACTGTAATCAATGAATCCCCCAAACCCTGAGTTCAGGCAGTTTCAGAACTTTATACCCAGTGTGTAAGGGGAGGGGCTCAGAAGTTCAAGTCAGCAGAGGTTCGCACAAAAGCAGCTACTTCTTTCATTGTTCTGGGCAAGTTAACACTTCAAGGACAGCACCTGAGAAGGGGAGAGCTTCTGTTCCCCTTTCTTCCCCCCCGCCCCCCAGCTGTTACCATGGAGCCCAATTAGTAACATCCTCTCTTACTTTTGAAATAAACATTTCTGTGAAGCTCAGGCCCAAGGCCAGAGGCCATGTTAAAAGATCTGTCTTTCCTACCACACTTTGCATTTGCAAATACACTTCTATAAAATATATTTTTACTATACTAGATAGTCCATAAATGTTTGTGAAAAAGGTAAAGGGGCATTCAGCACCTGGAGTGCTGCTCTTTCAGGTGGGTGGCCAAGAAAGATAGAACAACAGGAAATAGAAAGTTTAACTACATTGAACTCTTTTGTAGAAACTCTTTTGTTGATAGTCCTAAGATCAATTATGGTGCAGATTTCTGGAGAAGCTTAATTAAGATTTTCTGTAGGGGCTGGGGTTATGGCGCAGTGGTAGCATGCTCGCCTAGCACGCGGGAGGCACTGGGTTCGATCCTCAGCACCACATAAAAATAAAATAAAGCTATTGTGTCCACCTACAACTAAAAAATAAATCTTTAAAAAAAAAAAAAGATTTTCTGTGGAGGACAGGGTGCCACTACAAGAGAATGTATAGTGAAAAATTAAGTTCTTGAAAATATACACACTTAAAGAATGTGCATAGAAAGAATGCTACCTCTTATCAAACCTACTATTATAAAAAAAATAGAATATTCTACCATTTTATCTGTGAAGCATCTTATCACTAGATTCAAAATTTTTAAAGTACTTTATTAATGGCTGCCATCCCTGGATGAATGTGAAAACTCCTAAGTGTCCATCTAGTAAAACCAAACACTTCAGACATAAAAAATTTCAGTTCTTACATATAAGGGCTCATGGTATAATAGGGAAAAAGTGACACAGACATATGAAAATACATTATGAAAAATATAGAATTGAGATTGTATGAGATCCCAATAGAAGCCGGGCGCCGTGGTGTATGCCTGTAATCCCAGCAGTTCAGGAGGCTGAGGCAGGAGAATCACAAGTTCAAAGCCAGCCTCAGCAAAACTGAGGTGCTAAGCAACTCAGTGAGAATATTAGAGCTACAATAAAATAAAATACAAAATAAGGCAGTCTCTAAATAAAACACAACATAGGGCTGTGGATGTGGCTCAGTGGTCAAGTGCCCCTGAGTTCAATCTCCAGTACCTCTCCCTCCCGCAAAAATCCCCAATAGAATATGGAATAGAAATTAATTCTATCTGAAAGCAATAGAAATCAAATGATCAGGAAATCTTTCTGGAGGAGGCAATGTCTGAACTGGGTTTTAAACAATATATATGAATTGGGCAAGAAAAAAAAAACTATTTGATTTAATCCTTACTACTATGAAGTACTCACTGACCCTACAATACAGAGGAGGAAAATAAGGTACATGAAGGGATCACTCAGCTAGGAAGTATAGTTCAAGAGAATGGGATGTATAAATGTAGCATGATATTTGAGAATCACTGGAGCAAAGTAGATGACAGCAAAAACAGTGATAAATGAAAATAGAAAGGAAAGTTGGGGCTAGATCACAAAGAGCAATGTAGGAGACTCAAGCTATCTATACTAAGTGGAGAGTTTATAACGATTTTCAAACACAGTAAAGACAGGATCACATTTAATCACCATAATGTGCAATCAACATATTCCATATATTTTGCCAAACTATCCAGTTTCACTTCCTACTACACTAACTACCAAATTCACTCTTCAATCTAACCAAAGTAATCTGCTAACTTCCTTAACCTCTCATGTCTCTATACCTTTAACACATGCTGTTCCATTATGTCCAGAATTCAGTTCCACTTCACACGCGTAGGTAACTCCTTCAGTCTGTCAAAGAAAGGTAGCATTCTTTGTTTGTAGCTCTAATATTCTCTTTTTCTCTCAAGGGGTTTTGTTTTGTGTTTTTAGCCAACATAGAAGTCAGGGCCAGGAACTAAACTTCTAAATAAAATTTAGCATGTCCTTCTATTCTGAATGTAGGCCACAAATCACAACAGTTTATCAGCATTAGCAATATCTGTGACTTTGTAACCAAAAGAAATCACGTTTGTTTTGTGTTTTTAGCCAACATAGAAGTGAAAAATGAAATTAGAAAGTTCCGTTATAGTTGGAATATTGAAATATCATTTATATTTATTAATTCCTAAAATTGTGTTTTTACCCTGTTAGATCTTCATTTTTAACGAATTAATAAAGATGCAAACATATTGAATTGAAAGTTTAATATTTGATAACAATTTCAATACACGAAATTTCCTCGGTAGTTCAAAGTTTATGCATTAAGAAATACTATTCTGCAAATAGGTCGCTAGAGTTCACCACACCACCAAAAAGGTCCATGGCACAAAAACAAAAGTTGGAACCCCTTCTTGGGAATCTTTGTTGCCCTTCCCTCCTTTTCTTCTATCCAGTAATCCCAAATTCTTAATTAGGTATTCCTCCTTTTTCCTTCTTTTTGATTTTTTCTGTACGCGTTTTTGGTACTTTGGATGTCTCCTCAGCTAGTCCTTTGAGGGCTCGAAGTAATGAAGGATTTATCACTGCTGTGTGCACAGCGCCTTACAGATGCTGAATGCTTGATGTTAAGAATAAACAATTGTTGAATCAACCAATCAATTAGAACATAAATGCCAAAGTAACTACGACGTACATCTATAAACTCAGTGATGAGATACTAAATAAAAAATAATCCCGATCTGAAGTTGCCTATTGCTCGCCGGGATTCTTATACAAAGCAAAAGAGTGGGTATACTTAGGGAGGCTGAGACAGGAGAATCGCGAGTTCAAAGCCAGCCTCAGCAACAGCGAGGCGCTAAGGGACTCAGTGAGACCCTGTCTCTACATAAAACACAAAATAGGGCTGGGGATGTGGCTCAGTGGTCGAGTGCCCCTGAGTTCAATCTCCAGTACCAAAAAAAAAAAAAAAAAAAAAAAAAGGG